>JAPVRG010176745.1:0-12650 GCA_029783565.1 Rhagoletis cerasi | reverse complement strand
TCCCTGCGAAACTAATACGGCTGTGTAAAATGACGTTGAGCAATACCACCAGCTCCGTCAGAATTGGGAAGGACCTCTCCGAGCCGTTTGATACCAAGCGATGTTTCAGAAAAGGTGCCTCCCTTTCGTGTGATTTCTTTAATCTGATGTTGGAGAAGATAATAAGAGCCGCAGAACTAAACCGCTCTGGCAAAATTCTGTACAAGAGCGTACAATTTCTGGCGTATGCCGACGACATCGACATCTTCGGTAAAAACAAGAGCTACGTCTGTTCTGCCTTCTAGGATTTAGATACAGAAGCAAAGGGTGTGGGTCTGGTGGTGAACGAGGACAAAACGAAGTATCTCCTGTCATCACACAAACAGTCAGAGCATACGCGTCTTGGCACCCACGTTACTGTTGATAGTTACAAGTTTGAAAATGTAGACAACTTCGTTTATCTGGGGACCAGTATTAACACCAATAATAATGTCAGCCTTGAAATCCAACGGAAAATCACTCTTGCCAACAAGTGCTACTTTGGACTGAGTAGGCAATTGAGAAGTAAAGTCCTCTCTCGTCGTACAAAAATCACACTCTATAAGTCACTCATCTTGCCTGTGCTGGTGTATGGCGCGGAGGCGTGGACAATGAAAACATCTGATGAAGCGGCTCTTGGAGTTTTCGAGAGAAAGATTCTGCGGAAGATTTACGGGCCTTCGCGCGTTGGCGACGGCAAATGCCGCAGACGATGGAATAATGAGCTGTACGAATGCTTTACAGCGATATAGACATAGTGCGGCGAACTGGCTTGGTCATGTCAGCTCTGAAAGTATTCAACACGGGTCGCGATGCTGGTAAAAGAGGAAGGCTTCCTCTGCGTTGGAAAGAAAAGGTTGAGAAGGACTTGGCTTCACTCGGCATTTCCAATTGGCGTCCGTTGCCACAGAAGATAAACGACTGGCGTCCGCTGATAGACTCGGCTAAAATCGCCGTCTACTAAATAGCACATAAATATGTGCATATACATATGTATGTAGGTATGTATGTATATGTATGTGCATACAATGACTCAAAAAGAAAATGGGACAGTTTTTTTCAACATTCACAATGGTTTTCATATTAAATTATTTGCGTTAATTTTTTATAAAATATAGTTCATCTATAACATAAACCATGAAAATGACCATGAACCATGAAAACCATGAATGTCAACAAATTTTCATCAGAATTTTGTAGTTTCTATACAGAGTTTTCAGAAGCTTTTCGAGATGCAGTTTTATAGCTCATTCAATTTCAATATAATAAAGTGCAAGCTTGACCTTACTTCATTGAAGTGGCTCAAAATTCTCGTTGAATTTTAAAACTTTTTTTGTTGTTGAAAATGCAACAGCGTCAGTGAAACAAATTTTCAGAAATCAATTCGAATTTTGTATAAAACGTTAATTTTACTGAAAACATGCGAAAATAAGCATATGCATGAATGCCATTTTGAAGAAAATGTTTTAATTCACAAAGATATTTTATTGATTCTGGTTACCAGATGTCGAAAAAATATGCATTTGCATGGAAATCCGGAAATCCGCTCCCTACTTATCAGTTTAGGCTGATGACGTGGATATACGAGAAAAAGGAGTTTCTATATATTATCCCTCTTCGTAAAAATTCCCAACATTAAACGCATTTTGTGTTGCTAATGCATTTTTGCCAACCACTGTGTAACTGTCTTTCCGCATGCGCATTTGACCCAAATCCGATTTGTGGAAAACCAGCTTCTCTCTTTTGGCCACTTTGATGCAACGATCCATGAAAAATACCAGTTTCTTCAAAGCTTTTAAGCTCCGGCATTAAGACGTTGCTTACAATCTACACTCTCGTCGGCGTCCATGTATTACATTTTGGAGTATATGTGTGTATATACATATGTATGTCTATACATGTTATATATGTAAGTATAAAGTACATTAGGGTGGTCCAAATTCTTTATGTAGAGTATATGCAAACTATATATGTATATATAAACTGATAATATCAAAAATAAGGAGGCCCGTATTTTATTATTTTGAAATTGGTTAACATTTAGCGCCGTTTGCACCATGTCAGTTAAACACCGTTATCGACGTTATCGGCACCCACCTTATAACATGTGATCGATAAAGCAGTCGATGTGCTTAACTGAAGCATGTACCTCCAGTTAGCGTTAACTAGACATGGTGCAAATGGCCCTTAATGGTGTCGAAAGAGCTTTCAAACTTTCCATGTATTTTATATGAAGAAAATGCATCCTGTCGAAGAATCGCTATAACTTAAAAACAAATATTGTTTGATCAAATAAGAATATGGTTGATTCTAAGGGAAATTAAAATTTTTGTAACGTTGCCATTGCACTTTTCAGGCTTACATCTTTAAGACAAAATTATTTGATACACAAATTTTTGCGCAGAACGCTGAAATCAAAATAAGTCAGCGTTTTAGTGCAGAAATTTTTTTAGCAGTTCATCTGGTCTTTTCCTTCGGAAATTTTCAAGAAATAAAATTATGATGCATATGAAAATTTCACTACTAACTATTTTTTCATAACCGATATCTTATCTCACGAACACATAAAATAACTTATTTTTGTTTATAAGAGATAAGATTATCGGTTATGAAAATATAATTAGTAAAATTTTAAAGTTAAAAATGTTCATAATTTTATTTTTTAACATATCTGAAGTGAAATATTCTTATTCAATCAAAAAATATGTACATATATTATTATTATTGTGGCGTAGTAATATTTATTTCCGCAAGGTTATTGAGCTTTAACTTTTTAGGAAAAATAAAAAAGGACAACAATGTCTAAGCGAAGAAGTTATAGCTTCTATTTCGAAAGTCAGCACATCACCTCATCGAACTTCTTTTTTCAAGATTGCAGGGATCGAACCCTCAATCAATGTATTAATTTTTTAGTGCATTAGTAGTACATTAAATTATTAATGTTATTATAAAAAAGTAATGCATTTTCTCGTTCGTTTTAATAAAACCCATTAAGTTTTTTCGAGATATTATGTTTATGTTATTATTACTGTGGCGTAATAATATTTATTTCAGCAAGGTTATTGAGCTTTATACCACGGTTTTTTTTATGAAAAATAAAAAAAGGGAGCAATGTCTGAGCGAATAAGTTATAGCTGTTATTTCAAAAATCAGCACATCACCTCATCGAACTTCTTTTTTCAAGATTACAGGGATCGAACCCTCAATCAGCGGTTAGCGTTGCTGGCTCAGCACCAGAGCTATGAAAAATGTATTAATTTTTTAGTGCATTAGTAGTACATTAAATTATTAATGTTATTATAAAAAAGTAATGCATTAACTTTTGAAACTTAATGCAAAAGAAAATGTCAAGGCATTAATTTTGAAAATCGAATGCTCAATAAAAGTTCAATACATAAATTCTGAAAAATATGGTAATGAAATTTTTTTTTCATTAAATTATTCGAAAATAATGCCAATGAAAAATTTTAATGCATTAAAATTTTTAATGATTCTCTCGTTTGCATTAATAAAAACCATTAAGTTTTTTTCGAGAAATATAAAACACCTCTTATTGTGGGACTACAAATAATTTTTAATACATTTTTAGCATAGCTTTCCAAGTGCAAGCCGATATTATTTAGTTGAAACGAGAACTTATTTCCCAAAATTGCCGTTCACCCACAATGGTGTAATACAAAATTTGGCAAATTTAGACTAAAAGTACGTTTACATATGTAGAGATTGTCCTCACTTTCGAGCTTGACTCCTTAATCTGTAATTAAAAAAAAAAACGTTAGCCATACAAAATTTCTCTCTCGTTAATCTGTAATTATAAAATAATCTCAGATAAACCGAAAACTTTTCGGTGTCCATCCTAGTTGTATCTGTTATTTGTTTCGAAGAATAGGAGAAATGTCAAATGTGCAAGTAAACAAAAATGGACGCTAGAGAGGTAAAGATGTGTAAAATATTAAGTTAAAAAATATATATAAATAGCTAAATTTAGCAGAAAAAGTGATCACAGTAGCACAGAGAAGAAACTGAACTTCTCCTAGACTTGTGAGAAAACAAGCACAACCAATTTGACAGCTAATAATACGTGATTTCACGCAGGGTGTGATTAATGAACGAGCTTTGATTGAGATTTTCTGGCATCAAAGTTTTACCCTCAATGTCAACAGATAATTTTTACTTCAAAATAAAATTAGTTAATGAGATTTCAGTTTTGTTATAAATACTTGTAATGCAATAACACGGTCCTGCTACAAAAAAATTACGAAACACACCCGAAACAAAGCTTAGTGCAGATTGTAGGTAGAGTCGCGTACAACATGAAAATAGGTTTGTTATAGTTCCTGGACTCTCCATTTCTTTTTTTTTTTAAGAAACCCGTTATTTTCTTACTTGATTCACTTATCTATTAACAGCTTGACTATTTTTCATTCGATTTTAAATGGGGATTTATAGACCTTTAGAATTATGCATAACAATCTGTTGTTAGATTTAGATTGTTGGAAGTTTTCATCGGGTAAAATTTAAAAAATCCCAATTAATCTAATTTATTCAACTTTGACCATCGCTAATGCAAAAAATGTCTATGAAAGTTGCCAGATGTGCAAATTCATAACTCACTTAATGCAATCGCATACAAATTTTTGAAGTTAAGCAATTTAAGTAGAAAAAAGGCCTTGAATTTATACGTTTGTATGTACTGCACTTGCAGATCCTTGGCGCAGTGTGACTAAGGAATTCAACAATATTTACTCAAAATTTATATATACATACAATGGCTCTTTAGCGAAAAATTGGTTTTTCATAAAAGTTTAGGAAAATGGGCATGGCACCGCCCACTATCATATATGTGCGCTCAGCTTCCTTAAGCACCATCTTTAAATTTTTTGAAATCGTACCGAAACCACTTCCCCTAAAATATCACTAACTTTGAGTTTCTTGGCAGTATCGTTACGTGGGTGGATCATGGCTCCACCGCTTAGACTTTGTTGCTTTTTCCATTTTTTCCTAAAAACAAATCGTCGTATAAGGCTCAATAACCTTGTTGAAAAAAAGAATATCTACATACTTTTTAACGATTTTATAGCAATTCTACGAAAAAATGTATTTTCCACCTGCAAAATACATGGAAAATTTCAAAGCCGGGGCAGCACCATTGAATATTACCGATTTCTTTTTTTTTCTTTTTCTGTAATTCTGTGGGGTGGCAGCAGGAAAATTCTAAAAAGTAGATTTGCCTGTGTATTTTGAACCATCCTAATGTGTATGTGCACTTCGCTTTCATTTGTGAGCGAAACAGTATTGGGCTTGTCAGCGCACAATAGTCGAGCTTGTGATTTTCAAGTAATAACAATGTTTTTTATAAAGTGCATGGTCTTTAATGAAGAATTTTATGAAGCAACCGTTCATAATAAATAAAGAAGAAATCCAAGGCTACCGTTGGAGATAACCGTGCGGCAAAGTCCAATCAATCAAACCCAGAAATGAGTCGCTACTTAGAAGCGGAGATTTTTTGTTTTGTAATGATGTACAAACATAAATAGTATGTATGTACATATGTAGATATGTACATATCTACATTTTAATTTAAATTGTGTGTAATTGATTTGGGTTGTATAGTGCAATGACTCTAGAGATTTTCGATTGCGCTTAAAATATATGAATCTGTGTTCGTTTTTAGTTTGAATCCAGCGAACATTATCCAAAAGAATTAGATAAAATAATTATAATCTAAGCTGCATATATGCATACGTTTGCATATAAACATGTATGTGCATATGTATGTACATAGATGGAAGTCCGTGCCCACTTAATTTAACGTGTCTATGTTCAAACGCAAATAAAAAGTCTTCATTTATTGCCATAACAGCAAGTTAAATTAATTTTCAAGCAGGTTACCAAAAAATTTCGAACTCAAATCTCTCAGTAGCAATTTGACACTCCAGCAGAACTGTGATCTGTATATTTTCATAGCGGCTAAAATATATCAATAAAGATTAAAAGATTAAAAAAATATACAATTTTGCACACAAAGCACGCACTGCGATAGCCAACTATGTCCGATAAGGATACTACAAATGTGTCAGACAACGCTATTCCAGCAGCGATTGAGGTGATTGCTAGCAACACTTCGATTAATGGAAATCTGCAAGAACAAAAGAAATTTGAATTGCACTTCAGGAATGTTTCCTATATTACCAAACAAAGTAAGTACGTATAAGTGAAAATATTTATATAATAATAAAAATAATAATTTGGCGCTTACACATATGTTAGTGTTTGGCCGAGCTTCTCCTCCGATTTGTGGCGTGCGCCTTGATGTTGTCACACAAAGGGGAGGGACCTACAGTTTTATGCCGTCTCCGAACGGCGATTGTATTTTATTTATATATTTATGTATAAATGACCTGTTTCAATTTTTAAATTAAGTTTAAAGTTTCAGGTAATCAAACGTTTTTTTATTTTTTTAAATTGTAATATTCGTAAAAAATATGTGTATACAGGGCCGTGGCCAATGGAGGGGATGTTCTGACCTCCCCACAAAATGTGGCATCTCCCATAAGAGAACCCAGAAGGCTGTAGCTTTTATTTCTATCCCACATCGAATATCTGCTCAATGCAAAATTGGAAGAAAGTATGTCTATAACACCGAGTTGTTTCTAATTTTGTGCTTTTGGCAGATCGACAAACTTATAAAGATATCTTTTGGAAATGTACTGAATAGTTTTCGCAGATTTTTTCATTTAAAAATATGCAATTCAAAAAGTCAATGCAATTTGTCGAGAGTTCTTTATGCCGATAATTTTTTTTAAACATTGAAGAAGAATACTCCTGATATTCGACCGCAACTTAATTTGGCTGGTGTTGAACAAATAAAGGAAAGCAAATTGAAACGTATCCCTATAATAGAATTTATAAAGCTATGTGCTCGGCAAGAATTAGCATTACGCGTAACCAACAATTATGGAGATTTCAGCAAGACTGATCATTATAATGGAAATGTGCGCGCGATTTTGCGCATGCGCAGTGCTGCCAAATATTCTTTTAAAATGAAATAACATTAATAATAATAATAATAGATTGGCGCTTACACATATGTTAGTGTTTGGCCGAGCTTCTCCTCCGATTTGTGGCGTGCGCCTTGATGTTGTCACACAAAGGGGAGGGACCTACAGTTTAACGCCGACTCCGGACGGCGATTGTATTTTTATGAGAAGCTTTTTCATGGCAGAAGTACCCTCGGAGGTTTGCCATTGCCTGCCGAGGGGTGACCGCTGTTAAGAAAAACCTTTTTTCTAAATTTTTTTTTCGACGTTGCTCTGACCAGGGCTTGAACCCAGGCCTGCGGAGTGGAAGCGCGCACTGCTTACCACTACACCACAGCGGCCACATGAAATAACATTAACAGTTGAAATAATAATTAAGAAAAATAGTCTTTATAGAATGGAATTTAAATAACATTTCTGTTTAATGAATGGTGCTGCACCAATTAAAGGAAGCTTTGACGATTTAAAACAATAATAAGCATAAAAGAAGCCGGCAGCATTATATGCACATTGCTGTTCATATTCTTTAAACTTAGCGCTTGGACTTGCTTGTGAAGTTTCTCATATTCGACACTGTGCGTAGGAGTATTTAAAGCAGTTGAAGCTTTTTCTGGAAAAATACACTGAGAAAAGAGTTTAGTTGAATTTTGAAAATATGTATATTTGGGAACTATTACCAAGGTTTGGTAATTGCAACCAAATATGCTATAGCAGCGGGTATATTGTGTATTGCGAATCGAAACTCAATGCTATTCGAAAGGCGACACGGACTAATACGAGTTCATAGTGCCAAGTATTTGAATCCGAATGATTTTCCTTTCGAATCGCAATGCAGAATAGAGCCCCTGGTGATAGTCCAAGATCCCACGGCCGCCAAACCTTACTTATTTACGAAGTAAGAAAATTAAGGGAATAAATAGTATTATCGCAGGGAATGGATTTTATGGAAGTTGCCTTTTTTCCGCTAAGAGATGGCGCAGTTTAGATTAAAAACCACCACGATTTGGCTCTATTTGATTCCAACCAAATACACATATTTTATTCTGCCTTTTTCATGATATTTGCCTTTTGTCCTTTAATTAAATGAGTATAGCCTATTTGAAATTAAAACAAAACGTTGTGTGTGGATCTCACGCACGACTGAAGTGAAACTTCTTCTTCTTTCTATTAACCATTTAGTTCACCATATTACTTATATGGATGTGTATTTTTCTACATATTAATGAACAATTATCTTAATCTTTATCTCAATATCAATCTTCATCTTAATCATGCTCATATTCATACTCAAACTCATACTCATATTCATACTCAAACTCATACTCATGCCCTTGCTCATAGTCATAGTCATAGTCATATTCGAACTCATACTCATACTCATAATCATAATCAAAATCATAATCATAATATAATCATAATCTTAATCTTAATCTTAATTTTATTCTTCATCTTAATATTAAACTTGACCTTAATCTTAATCTCAACTATGGCTAATGATACCCGGGTACCCGATTACCCTGGTATTACCCGGCGCTTTTACCTGGGGAATATACATATGTCCAAGCCGTTAAATCTTCTTCGTGATGAGAAATATTTTTTCAGCGAAAAAATGTTTTTTAAATAAATTTTTATAAATTCTAGAATGTACTCGACTATGTACGCCTACCCGACTCTTAACTTTTCGCCTGCGTTGTTAATCAGCTTTTGCAAATAATTAAAATTCTGTGAAATATGTATTTTTCCTTTTTAATCAAATGCGGGCAAGAAATATCGTTTTTATTGCAGTTATTGATACGAAATATGCATTTTTTTGTCGTTCGTATGTTAATTTAGTGGCCAAAGCATTCGCTACCCAGCGTTCATTGTAGCAAGCACTAGCGTTACTCGCGCTGCTGTCAAAAGGAAGCGAAAGCAAAAGCAACGAAAAAGTTCTATGTAGATGGCTCTTAACTCCTGCCGAACGCTGCAAAAAAGATGGCATCTGTGTTTGGGGGATGTTTGACCCACCGAATGGGTTTGGCTGTTTGCACAAACTTTTCAAATATTAATAATTAATAATAACACTAGTTTACACGAAAAATTAACCTTTGTAAAAAAGTATTTTCTAGGCTCACTTTGGGTCGCTGAATATGAAAACGAAACCCATTTTTTTTTTTTTTCAAAGAGGCGTTTGCGAGATTTTTTCGAAAAACGTGTTTTTTGGTACCTTTCGCAGTTATTTGTCAATATCTTTTGAAAAAATCATCTAATCGACCGTTCGAAAGGCATTGATGGCGCTCTTTGCAAAAATATATAACTTGTGCAGATTTAAATAAAAAGTATTACTGTTACTAGTGACCAAAACCGAAAAAAGTTGAATTTTCTCTCATTTTTGAAAAGCACACGTTTTTTAGACGCTTATTTTTAATAACAAAAATTTTGTTTAAATTTTTTTTTTTTCAAATTAGTAGTAAATTTTGAATTCAAGATCATTTTTGAAAAGTACATATTTTTAGATGCTTATTTTTAATAACAAAAATTTTGTTTAATTTTTTTTTCAAATTTGAGTAAAAGATAAATCATTTCAGTAAACTTTGAGTCTAAGAACATCCAAATTAAAAATAAGCCTCTAAAAATGTGTACTTTTCAAAAATGATAGAAAATTTCACTTTTTACGATTTTGGTCGCTAGTAACAGTAAAAGGTTTTATTTAAATCTGCACAAGTTATATATTTTTGGAAAGGGCGCATCAATACCTTTCGAACGGTGGGTTGCGTGCGTTGATTAGACAAATAACTGAGAAAGGTATCAAAAAACACGTTTTTCGAAAAAATCTCGAAAGCGCTTCTTTGAAAAAATCAATGGGTATCATTTTCGTGTTTAGCGACCCAAAATTAGCTTAGAAAAATTTTTTTTCTTAGGTTAACGCGATTACGTCAAAATTTGTCCACTAGTGTAATGGATTGACGCTGGCACATTATGTTAATGTTTGTCTGAGCTACTCCTCCGATTTGTGACGTGCGCCTTGGTGTACTCACACAAAGAGGATGGACTTAGTTTTACGACGACTCATAGCAGAAATAAACTAATCAAGGAAAAGAATACAGGGTGAGGATTACAGGGCCAGGAATACAATGTACATTTCTAAGGAAAGAAGCATTTTAAAAGGCTCACGCAAACTATTAAGGTACACAAAAGGTAGAATCAAAGTCAACCATTTCATGAAAAGCATATGAAAATATCTGCTATCAGAATATACACGTGAGTATCTACTTGCTTTACCCGAATTTCAATTACATACTTGTTATTATCTTTCATCTTCACCTTTGTACTTCCAATACCCAAAAATGTTATAAAATCAGTGCCAAATAGTATGTACTTCTACAATCGTAAAATTATTGATACTACCTTTAAATGCGGGTATCCTACTTATATTATAAATGGTCAAAGAGCTGAAATGTGGGTATAAAACGATAGATGTTTAAGAAATCCTTATATCACAAAAAAAAATGTTGAAGGGAGTTGCCACCTCTTTAGGAATTCAACATCAATTTGGCTAACAAGTTAAATGAAATATTTTGATATGGGTGCCAAGCAAGAGAGAGGCGAGAAAGTTTAATTTCGAAAATATTTTTGAATAGGGTCGCCATCTGTTGATAAAGTTAAAAACAATTTAAATAACAAGTTAAATAAAATATGGCTATCAAACGGAGGTTCTAAAAAAGCTGCATCTATTTCTGACGAGCGTTGCTACCAGTTCATAAATGCCACCTGTTTAAAAGTCAAATTGAATTAAATCAATAAGTTAAATAAAACATCACAAAACGATGTCATGTGAAAGAAAATATTTTAATAACGCTTTATTTCGAAGATATTCAATACAATTTAAGTGAGCATTTGCAAAATGGAATATCTGTCGTCTTTACAGCAGGGACCGGAAATAATATTTAAATACTAATGCTCAGTTTTTTGACAAAGGCTTAAATTTACAACGCGATTTAAAGTCGCTGAATTTTGATTTAGGCCGAAATTTGGTTTGTTCAAGCCGATTTAATTTTTTTACGACACTGTTTACGACGCCCCCACGCTTAATTCTCAGATTTCTTAAATCGAAAAAATGTCGATTTAAGCGTGTTAAACCGAGATTTATCTTATTACCGGTTTTTTGGCTGTCATTTAACTCTCGATATTTGGCCAGGATACAAATACGTAAAGCATTTTTAACAATTTTGTCTACATTTGATGCCTGCGAATTTTATTTTTGCCAGTTATTAATTTGGGCGATGACGCGTCAGTTCGTAGTATTTTTTATTTATATATTTTATTTTATTTTGCTTTGTTTTCTGTTTAATTTAATTCATTTTAATTTATTTTGTTTTTTTTTTTGTTTTATCTAATTTCACTTAACTTAATTTGATTTAAATAATTTTAATTGAATTTAGTTTAATTTAATTCAATTAATTTAAATTTAATTTAACTTAATTTAATTTAATTTAGTTTATTTTAATCTAATTTAATTCAATTTCTTTTAATTAAATTTTATTTTATTTTATTTTGTTTTATTTTATATCATTTTATTTTATTTTATTTTATTTTATGTTATATTATTTCACACAATTTTTTCAGTTAAATTTAATTTTTTAGAGTTTAGTTTTATTTAAAAATGCCATACCAGCTGTAATTACATTTAAAAAATGGATGAAATAATTGAAGAAACAAAAAAAGGTTTTATTTTTCTGGCAGTGGGCCTCGAACCCACGACCTCGGGGCTCAGCTTTCTGTGTTCGTATTTGGAAAATTATAATTTTGAAAAAACGCGTCGTAAACTGACATTTCAGCCCATTGTAAGCGGCTTAAATCCGAGTCCTAAAAATACAATTACGACGCGTCGCAAAATGATTAATTTTGTGAACAAATCGGAAAAATTTAGCCGCGTTGTAAACGGAGTCGTATTATAAATCTAGATTTAACTAAATCGAGTTTTAGGCGGTTTTAAAACTCATTCAACAAACTAGGCATAAGATTTGTATTTTTTTTGTATTTGCAAAATCGTTATATTTTTATTTTTCGGTCCAAAAAAATTGTTATTTTGGATTTTTAACACGCTTATATTGGTTTCACTTGTATGTTTGTTTGCTTGTTTGTAACTTTTACCTGTCCACATAAGTGGCACATCATCTGCTGCATACATTTAGGCGTGTATAGTTCTCCAAGCGGAGACAAATGCCGGAAACAGTAATTGCACCAAATAGTTTTAGGCCGTATACCAACGAAAGTATTTTCGAGTAGGGTTGCCACCTAGGGTTGCCACCGGACCGCATTTTATTTATTCCTTCAGATATCGACCACTATCTCGGGAACGGCTATGCCGATTTCGATGAAATTTGGTACATGAATAGTATGCTTCCTTCTAAGATTTTCTACTTGGATGTTGCTACTAAAAGCAGCTTAGAGGGTTGCCACCTTTCCGAATTTTTTTTTAGTATTAAGCAATATATGGCAATATGGGTATCAAATGGAAGGTATTTGAGGCCGTATACCAACCAGGATATTTTAGAGTAGGATTGCTACCTAGGGTTGCCACCTGACTGCATTTTAATTATTCCTTCTTAC
>JAPVRG010176732.1:0-10392 GCA_029783565.1 Rhagoletis cerasi | reverse complement strand
AAGCGGAAAAAGTGGGAAGAACATCTGAAGACTTGCAACTTCACCTCTGGTGTGAGCAAGCTTTGGTCAACCGTAAGGTCCCTGTCCAACCCGACGAAGCGTGATGACAGAGTAGAAATCTCCTTTGGAGACCACGCCTCGTCGGACCTGGAGCAATGCGCGAGCTACTTTAGCCGATAATTTACACTGCATCCTCAGGTAGACAAGGCCAAATGTCGAGTGACCAGAAGGCTGCGCAAACTGCCAACACCAAGCACGCCTCTTGTTTTCACCAGCGGTGAAGTTCAGGTAGCCATCGGGAAGACGAAAGCCTTCAAAGCCATTGGACCAGACGGAATATGCATGCTGATGCTGAAAAATTTGGGTCCTGCGGGGGTGGAGTACCTCACCAAGGTCCTCAATTTGTCAATGGTCACTCTCATCATCCCAGATATCTGGAAAATGGGGAGAGTGGCCCCGCTGCTCAAACCGGGGAAAGCAACGACAATTCTTCTTGAAATCCCTTTTGAAGGATCTTAAACTTCGACTTTGAATAGCAGAAGAAGACGGACGTAGGCGGACAGTTTTATAATAGACAAAACTTTGTCCGACAAGGCCCGACAAGTAAACAAAATGACTATTATTTAAGACGCTTAAAATAAATACATATGCCAATAGGCTTCATTTCAATTGATTCAAAAGAATATAATATCAAAAGCTACTCATGAAAACATGGCTTAAAGTACATGGCTAATAGTACATGCTTTCTTCTTTCGTGTTTATATTTTTAATATTAGTCCACAAAAACCGTAGAAAGGAAAAAGCGCAGGAAACAAAAATAAAATTTTCCCAATAAGATCAAGTAGCGGTGGCAACTTATAGGCATATAGTTGATAAATCGGTTTTATAACTTGAGAAATATGTCTCTTACTTGTATCAAAACTGATTAATCTGACTTCTGACCGGTTTTATTATACAAATACTCCTCTGTACGCGGTCGCGACACTGTGCAACGTGGTAAATTTTCTTAAGCGAAAAGCCGCACCTACATCAACTTCAAAATAGCTGACTGGGACAGCTTCGGGTGAGTTACCGAGAGCACCTTCGCCGTACGCAGCTCATCCGTTCATACTGCCGAACGTCAATTCCGCAAGATAATTACTGTTCGAGCGGCTCGCTTCATCCCTGCTGGACGCAAAGCGGGAGATCAGCAGGCAGTTCCTCCTGGGCGAGACCTCCACCTGGGCATGTCAGAAGGCATCTCTACGAACTTAACCGGGAGACCGTCTTCACCTTCACCTACTCCCGTCCCGTGAATATCGTTATATAGGGTTAACTCCCCACCAGTTGCAGAGGAAGAGCTTCAACTTCCAAGAGAGACCCGCGTTACTCTGGCTTAATTGCGGTCTGAATACTGTAGTAGATTAAACTCTCGCCTATCTAGACCCTGACGTACCTAATGCATGCCCGGCATGTGAGGATTCCGCACATGACACCAACTACCTCTTTATATGCCCACTCAACCCATCCCAACTAACACCCCTCTCCCTGATCCTAGGCCTACTGTAAGTTTAGCTTGACTAAAATTGATGGATTATCCGACTCTATGCAGAGTTAAGTAGCCGCTATAACAACAACGAACTATGCGTGTTGGTTCTAAAACATTCGGGTCTGGCGGGAGTAGAATACCTCACTAAATACCTCTATTGGCAGCCAGACTCCACATCATTCAACTGGTAAAGTATGGAGAGTGGTCCCACTGCTGAAACTCTAATCTAGCCAACATAGGAGAGTTGTTGTTTTAGCGGTTAGTCCGTCAATCGTTAACGTCAAGCTCAACTAACGGTAAGTCCAGGAAACGTCTTGTTTCAATGGGGTTGGACCAAAGAGAGAGGGGTGCTAGTTAAGTGGGTTTAAGTAAGTCTTCATAAGCCGGATATGTATTTGGTATGTTGAGGTCTTGCCTGAGCACATCACGCCAGACGTTAACTTGGCCGGAGTGACGCAGGTCTGACGCGGCAGCTGAGACTCTTCGCCTGCAATTGTGGTGATGGTTAGGCTCCAATAACGGCATTCATGGGGCGACAGTCACTGAAGGTGGTTATGGATTCTCTGTGGATGCCGTTAATGGCTTGTCGGTACGCCTTCGGGACCAATAGTTGCTGTAAATGCGTTTGGATCGCGTCCATATTTTTGAGAATCAATCGTCCTGGATCCCAAATTGAGGCTTGATCTCCTTCGTCCAGGTAGTAAGGAAGAAGGGAAAAAGTTCGGAGAGATAGTCGTGTATCTTCGAGCACAGGTCATTAATTCCGTAGACGGACGGCAGAGAAACTCTCTCCTGTGGCTGAGGAAGCTCCCCCTACTACACCAACCACCTCTTCACTTGCTAACTTACTGCTCCGACTTTTAAGCCACCAGTTGGGAAGCTACAATGGATACAAAACGGAAAGCTTTATAAGTCAATTTCACCGCCTCGATTTTGATTTAGAAATATGTATTTGGATTAGGAATATTGCATAAACTCTCTTAATATTGTGATTAAAAATATACTTAAATTCTTAAAGTTACTCCAAAGCTTTAATATATTTTTTCCTGCCGCTCATAGGCCACTTCAGTTTGGTTGCTGGCTTTGATCAAAAACTGTTGTCACCGTCCTGCTGTGCTCAAAAATAAAGAACTACTACAATTCGCATTCACTGAACTGCTCTCTGATGACAGCGGTACGTTTTAAAATTGGTCTTTAAGCCGTAATATTTTTTAATATTAATTCTTGTCGCGTATAGAATTTGTGCAGGATGTTGCATCACGCGGCTTGGGACTTGTCTACTCGCTATCTGACCCCAATAGCCAAAATGATTTGGCCAATTCCCTGTTGGATCAGCTAATCGGTGGTAAAAGACAAGTGAATAAGGTCAGTGAAGATACTGAGCTTTTCGCCGAGGGCATGTTGGGCAAAACGCCTACTGGGTAAGTTCGCGTACAAGCTAAAATCAAAGAAAATGCCTTAATTAATTGCAACTATTGCACTACATCTCTTCAGTGGCAACATTACCACTTACAAAGAACTCTGCTCGCTTGCCTCCGATCTCAATCAACCGGAAATGGTCTATCAATTCATGCAGTTGGCCAATCATAATGCCGCTTGGACCAGCAAATTGGGTGCTGCATTTGGTTTGAAATCGATAAGCGCTGATTCCAAAGCTAAAATGCAGCCATACTTGGGCAAGATAATACCGCGCTTATATCGCTACAAATACGATCCAACACCGAAAATACAAAACTCAATGATTTCGATTTGGGACTCGGTGGTTAGCGATCCCAAAGAGGCGGTGGAAAAGTATTACTGGGAAATTTTAAAAGAAATTCTCGACAATTTAACATTCACCGAGTGGCGTGTGCGCATTGCTTGCTGCTTGGCAGTGCGAGATTTGCTGAAACGGCCGAATGGTTTGCGTTTACGCAGCGATGAAAAGAAACTGGACGCTATAAGGCAGAACAAGAATGCAAATGAGGCGGATAAAAGTGGCGTCACAGCTATGGATGTGGGTGAGTAACTTGTTGGGTGATTGAATCTTGCATTAGCAAGATTTTACAAATATGCTTGTACGTAATTGCAGATGAAATACCCGAGCCTGAACTGCGTGAACTTTGGGCGCAACTATTTCGTGTAATGGATGACATACACGAAGGCACGCGTTTAGCAGCACAAGGATCTGTTATGTTTTTGAGCAAGGTACGCTTTTCGGATGCTTCTTTAATTCCATTGGAGGCACTGCTATTTAATTACTTATCCACTCTAGCTTTGCGTATCGGCTGCTTCCTCAGATCACGGTAAATCTGGTCTAGCTGTTGCCTCTTCCATTTTACCTTTGCTACTACAAACGGGCGTCACAAATACTGTCGCGGATATACGTAAAGTCAGCATTCGCACGATTTCCGAAATGATTGACTCATCGGGCTCCTTAATTGCGCCACATCTACCCATGCTTATACCGTGTCTGCTGAAAGCAACTGGCGAGGTAGAGAGCTCTAAGCTATCGTATTTGTCAACGCGTTTGGGCGCCGATAATGAGGCGCAAGAGGCTGTAGACACAGTGCGCGCTGAGGCAGCGAAGTCGCATCATACAATGGAATCGATATCAAAGGTAGGAATGCTGGTGAATAATAACAAAAAGAAAGTTACGAAATTTTTGCACTTCTTCGCAGTGTATGCGCTATATAGACTACAAAGTGCTTGAAGAGATGACACCTAGCGTCTTGGAGTTGATCAAAACGAATATTATTCTAGGCACCAAGATAGCCTGCGCCCATTTCGTCTGCTTGGTAAGTTAATGCGTAGATTTGAATTTGTTTTAATTGCAGCTGTTAACGATGCTTTTTCCTTTTCTTTTCAATTTATTTGTGTGCACTCATAATTATGCAGATAAGTATTCGTGTTGGTAAAGAAATGTCGCCGCTTGTGGGTAAATACCTCGCCGCTTGTTTTGTGGGCTTAAAAGATCATAATGCCACCGTACGCAAATATTACGCAAACGCAGTGGGTCATTTGGTGGGCATTGCAAAGGTAATTTACACTGGAAAAAGTGCTGACGTTTTAACACTTAATTAATTTAAACTCTTACACAGGAGAAGTCAATTAAAAACTTGTTTGTCAAGCTCGATGAGTTATACATGGAAAATTCCTCAAATCGCTCCGTCGCACTCACCATACAAGCAATTAATAAACGCCAAAATGACTTATTAAAAGACTACTTGGACGATGTATTGCCACTGGTATTCTTTGCCAAGCACGAGGAGGCCAACGATGAGAACAAGTCGAATATTGAGCTGTGGAAGGAATTATGGAATGAGATCAGCCCAGGTGACGCTGGCATACGCATGAATTTGCACGTGATCATACCCAAATTGGAGAAGTCGCTGGACGAGGCCAGCTGGCTGCGTAAGACTCAGGCAGGCAATGCCATACACACGATTGCCATGCGTCTTAGCGGCACTATCGAGGAAGCGGAGCGGCTGCGTTTAATCAATTTGCTGCTCAGCGAGTTGCAAGGTCGCACTTTCAAGGGTAAGGAGCGTTTATTGCAGGCTTTAGCAGCATTATGCAAAGGGCTCGATCGTCATCATGAAGTCACTGTACGCATTGTTGATGCAGCCATGCGCGAATGCCGCAAAGAGGAGCCACAGTATCGTACGCTGGCGCTGCATGCGTTGGGAGACATACTGGAGGAGCTAGAGGTGGATCGCTTTGAAGAGGTGAAGCAAACAATAACGCGCTGTAACAAAGCGAACGCAGAACTAAACTATTTACTTTACTTCAACTAGGTTTACGACATGACTTGGTACTTACTCGAAGAGAAGGAATTGCGCAAAGATGAGAGCGAAGCGGTTGGCGAGAAGAGCTTAACCGCTGATGAGCGCAACAAGCGCGCGACTATATTCAATAAATTAAAGGAGACGGTATGCGAAACGCTGGGCAAGTCTTGGCCGAAAAATGGCATCGAAACGCAGTACAAGTACCAGTTGCAATTTGTCGAACGCTGCTTGTTGTGTTTGCGCAGCAGCACACGTCCCGTACAGGTGAGCCTGCTGGGCGCGTTGTGTAAGTTTGTTGAGCGTTTAGGCGTTTTTGCCAGCGACAGCGTGCCACCCATGCTGGAGGGCAACAAGGAGAAAAAGGTGAAAATGGACAATTGCGAGACCCGCGATGCGATTGTAGAGAAAATTTGCAATCAAGTGTTGTCGGCGGTTATTTATGCATCAGGTGTGTAAGGCAAGAATGAAGGCGAAATTCGGCTTTCAATTAAAGAAATTCGTTTTGTATACATATTTATATAATTATATTTTATACTTATCATATTTTTAATATACATATGTATTTTTAAATACATACTTACCTGTATACGATACTTATACAATACTTTTTATGCAGCTCTTCCACACACCGGGCTCAAAAAGGAATCTCTCAATATTGTTTTAGTGCTTATTAAACGTTTAACCGATGCCAAAGACATGAAAAATCTAACGCTGGTGAAGACTGTATTCGAAGAAAATCTAGCAAATTTCCAAAAAGATCCAACACCAGAGGTGCGCTGCCGTGTCAACGATATCGAGGAGAAATTCAGCAAATTCTCCTTCAAGGACGACTGAAAAAGAATGCAGTTTTGATTTTGAAATAATGTATGTGCTTTGTTTGAAGACTTTGCGATCATGTGAAATATGGCTTTGAACGCCACAAATACTTACTTAAGAATACACAGACATTTAATAAAAAATAAGTTTTATCGAGTTGTGACTTATTTGGTTTGGTAAAATGGAATATGACTGCTTTTTATTTCTATGGGGTGGATTGCTTTGCCATGCAAATATACTAAAAATGTCAGGGTTTAGGCGTGATTACTAACACCAAGCGCCTAAATGCACGCTATGTAATGCTGCATGTGCAAAAATTTCCTTCATTATATTTATGAAATTTTTGCAAATGCACTTCTCAACTGCCATGTAATGCAACTTTCTTAAGTTATAATTTGTTGGCAGTTTAAAGTATGCTCGGCTTAGTCTGATGCATCCTGCGGACAATGCTTCCGGAGCTTTTTGCGAACTCTGCATTTCTTACAACCATGCGTGGGTGATTACCATTGGTCATTACTTTTTGGTCCCATAAATAATTTTTTTATATAAATACATATGTACATGCTGGTCTCCCCTCTCAATCAGAGTTGGGGGTAGTGCACTAAATTTTCAGTTTCCACTAATAGTTAGTGATAGTGCAAATTTTTTACTTACTACTATTGGTGTTTATTGGTGAATTGCAAAATATCAGCCACACTATACAATAGTGATAGTGAAATGAAAAAAAAAACTAAAATCAATATTAGAATAGTGAAACCACAAATTTCTTCAACCTAGTGCAACATTTTTTATTTTTTATTCATTAAATTGAAAAATTTAGTTTTACAGTTTATCGCATATTATAACTCAAAACCTGAGACTAAAACTGCATAAAAAAGCAAAACTAAATAAGAGGAAACAGTATGTATGTAATACAAAAATAGCACAAAGAATTATTTAGGTATGAGAACAAATTAAAAAAGAGCATCCTAATAATTATTTGTTTTAAGCATCATTGTATTATTGTTTGATGAAACTTTGGAGATTTTTCCTAATTTTCGTACACAGTGTATACTTGGATTTAAATGGGGTCTGCTAAAATATAAGCCATATTTTAATACAAAATTAACAGAAAATTTTTAGCAAGTAAAACATTGCGAATATTAACATTGATTTTTGGAATTTTCTTCCATACAAAAAAAATTGTCTAAAATACTTTGTATGCGTGAAACAAAATTGCGAACAATCAACGCGATTTTCTAGCAACTTCAAACTTGCACTTTGTTATATTAAAATTTAATGGGTTACAAAACTGTATACCTAGAATTTAAAAAAAATCTGATTAGAAAGTTTCAAATTTGGACGCAAAAGTTTAAAGATTTTGTTTTTATGTTTTCTGTGAATGAACCATATTTTTATATAAAATTACTGGAAAAATATTAGAATAAAAATTGTTGCATATATTGTGCAAAATTCGCTCTGCCAATACTTTTTTCCGGCAGTGTACATTAGGGTGTCCCTTATTTTTCATTTTCAAAAAATCTCAGGTCTCACCCCCCAAAAAGTTGAGGCCTTACAGGCTTGTTAAATAAATAAATTTAAATGATTTAGTGAATAAAAATTAAGAAAATGGATTTTATACACTATATTACTGCACATGGATCACCATGTGGTATGAGTTACCGCAACTCAAAATTCAAACGCAAGTCGGGTAAGGAATGCGTGGCCCAAGAGGCGTACAATTTTAGGACAGTTCTTTTTGTACCCAACCTCAACTTTTTGGGGGGTAAGACCGAAAATAAGTCTAAAAAAAATCTTTCCATACAAATATGGGACAGCCTAGTGTACATTAGACCGTATCGAAAAAAAAAGTTCGCCGTACACCCCTCATATGAATTTTTTTTGAAAAGCATTTGAAAAAATAATAATTTTTTTTTTTTGGACAACCCTAGTAGTCGCCCAATTTCATTTTTCTTCGTATCTTCGGCATTTATAGTCGGATTTTAAAGTGTGATACACCAATGTATTTGTCTCGATGAGGGGGGTTCTTATGGAAGTTCATTGACCTCAGGTGCTCCATAAGAAAGAAACAAAAAAAAAAACAAAAACAAAAAAAGTTGGTTATTTCCGTATGGTTTTCCGACTTAACAAATCGAAATACTTTTTTCGCAAAACATTAATGATTTTTGACGGTGTTTAATTTACTGTCATTAGGGCGGTACGTTAGGGTGGTAGCAACTGAGATCTGGTGGGTAAGTACCACATGAGGCCAATGAACATCCGTAGGAAACCCCCCCTCCACGAGACAAAAACATTGGTGTATCACACTTTAAGATCCGACTATAAATGCCAAAGATATGAAGAAAAATGTAATTGGGCGACTACTAGGGTTGTCCGAAAAAAAATTTTTAATTTTTTTTAAATGTATTTTAAAAACACTTCATATGAGGGGGTGTACGGCGAGCTTTTTTTATTTCGCCTGTAAGGCGATACGCTCTAATGTACATAGTTACGCCTATGAAATTAAGTAGATGTTCCGCATTTTTAATACTTTTACAGGCAAACCCGCTTATCTGTCAGTTGAGATGGACAATGTAAATTTTTTTATTTTAATGATTATTTCTTTTTAATTGATATTAATTTGCTTGTTGTTAATAATTTATAAACTGTAAGCACAAAAAAGAATTTAAAAATGTACATATGCACATACCTACATATATACGTATGTAACAATTTACAGTTTAGCACCAAGTTATCCGGTGATCATTTGTTATAATACTGTAAATACATATTTAGCTTGTCTTGTGGGAAATAAGTAAGTAATTAAACTCACCCAGCAGGCAAGACCTGATTTACTGTAACGCAATTCTACTTAAGGGTTCTTAAAAGCAAATTTGTTTGTCACTAACCAAAAAGAATGAATGACTTCTGACAATTTCAGTGTTGTATACTGATAATTCAATAGGTGAGCTTAGGTTAATCTGACCGGCGTTAAGCCACATATAGACCGGTAGGTCCTTAGCGTTGCCAGTTCGAGTTCGAATTTTGGCGTTCAAGTAAAAATCAGAAAGGATGTCAACGCTCTTTGCGAATTTCAGTAATAATTTCAGCTCTACTTTTGAGATGTCTTCTAATCTCTCGAATCGATAGGCTCCAAAGCATTTTAGGCTTGTTTTTGACAGTGCGGGACATCGGCAGAGAAGATGCTCCAGGGTTTTTCTGATCTTCCGTGTACGACACTTCCTGCACCTGTCCACGTTAGTGATGCCCATTCTTTTTGCATGGCCAGCCAACAGGATATGAGATTCCTTTGTGACCAGCCTGTCAATAGATTGCCGGCTGCGAAAGACGTTTTTAGATGAAATCAGGGACGGAAAATAATAATTATTTTTTTAATTTCAACCAATAAAATCAACAAGTTGTAATCGTCGTAAAACAATTTTAACTATACTCACGTATTTGGGTTCGTACGTCCTACTGTGATTTACAATTTGGGTGTTCACACCTGCCTGGTTATCAGCTTATCTGGTTGAAAATTATCATTCTCTAGTGTATTTTGTTTTTGTAAACTGAGTAAAAAATATAACCAAATAACCAGATAACCTGATAACCACGCTAGTGTGAACACCCCAAATGATTTTTATTTTTCGAGTTTAACCAATAAAGATTAAAAATAATAAATATTTGAGTTTAATTTTTTCGCTCAAAGATAATAATTATTACTTGATTTTTACTTTTTCGATCAAAAATAATTATTATTTTATGATTTTTATTTCTCGCTCAAAGATAATAACACAGGTCAACATTTTATCTACGCTGGAACACCAGAAACTAAGTTGATATATATAGGTTTTCGGGGTCGCTGATCACGATTCCGGAGTCCGTGTGACCCCATCACGTCAGGATCAAGGTCAAACATCTTAAATCGAAAGATATAATTTTTTTGACCCCGGATTCTAAAAGAACGGAAAATTTAGGTTTAGATATGCTTCTATCTTTTCGTAAAAGTGACCCCTACAGGTCACTTGGACCCATGGTACAATAATTACAGGTATTGTCTTCCCAGAGAGCGCATATTCCGATCTGCCTTATTTGAAAAACATCATTGTTGCCCACACTAAAAGGTTGACTGCTAGGGAAAAGGGATATTTCCATACCCTATATATCGTATATGTACACGTATTTTCTTTAACAAATCTTCTTGCAGAGAACTTATTTAATATGCAAAATCCGAAAAAAAAACATTAGCTTAATAAATAAATTCAAAATTTGTGTGGCTCACTTCATTTCAAACGTTTTTCC
>JAPVRG010176640.1:0-10537 GCA_029783565.1 Rhagoletis cerasi | reverse complement strand
TGCTTAACAGCTGGTAGATGCGTGCACCCATCCCTTCGCCGCCGGCTTTGAACTGCTCGGGCGGTATATCTTCGGCTCCAAAGGCCTTCTTGTTTTTAAACCGCCTTTTTGCTGTTCTTACCACGTCTTGGTCGATTGAAATTTTTTTTCAAAGATTTTAGGCCCTTAGCAATACTTTTCAGAAGTTGCTTTCTATTAAAAAAAATCATGCCAACTGCGATGCTTCATAGTATCGTCGATAAGTTGTTTAAAGTCTGACATTGACTAATGAAGTTCTTGATGCCTGCCGTCGCGTAATCACACTTTGTTCCAATACCAAATAGTAAATTTTTTGCTTCAATTTCTATTTCACCACTGCACTGCTACCGAATTTTAAATAGTTTGTTTTTCCCATAACACAAATTATAACTTGCCTTTCCTATTTTTGTACGTTAAGTTTTCCTACCAAGTGTATAAGTTCAACGCTAATTCGGTAGCAAAATGCAGATAAGCTTATAGTAAGTGTACTAAAAAAGGGATGATTCCAAACTCTGCTAGTATCAACACAAATATCCTCTAACATCACAACAATCTCATTCAAATTCCAGCGCTCACTCATAGATATGCAAACGCATGAACTCATAGACTCGCACAACTTCAGATACACTCGTTCTTCCATTACTCCCAAGCACAGAGCTCTGTTTCCATTTACTTTTTCATTTATGGATTGTGCGGCACTGTGACAGCGTCAAGAATTATGATGATACTTTCTAGACAAAGATCGCACGTTCGCGCGCGTACGCCCATTCTCCGCTAACTCAACCACAATGCGCTCCCAGCGGACTACTACTGCTAGGGATTGGTTGATGGAGTCTCACTCTGGAACTGAGCTAGAATTTAAAGCATTGCAATGACAACAACAATACAGTTAACGCGCGTATGCAACCACAGCGTGGGGACTACACTACGTTACAGTGCAGAGATGTGCATACCAGTGGGACTTTTTTCCGTTGCCTATTTGTATGTGCGCTTATGCGCATATGTACATGGGAGTGTACGTGGCCAGCATGCTTACATAACGACTTTTGATTTACGTTTTGTCATTAATCCAGCAGCGTAACGGCGCGAGCGTGTATGCAGTGTGTTTTCTACTCCGCAGCTTTGGAAGTTCTTAGCGCGCACATTTAATTTCACACCGCCTAGCATCATACTACACGCAAATGCATTGCGCGCACTGTTGTTTTTTCTTCCTGGTCGCCCTTATGTTACGTTGTTGCTAATGTAAGCCACGCTGAAAGGTGCACCAGCTCAGTTGCAGTTACAATTCTAGTTACAGATATGTAGTGCAAAGCGTGGAGCGTTATTACTGCAGAATAACTGGGATGTTGCATGTAGCGCATATTTGCTGTTAACCGCACTCCGCATAACCTTTTCCAAATGAAGTGCGAGCCTAGGCATCCAGGTCGTATAGTGTATATAGATGCGAATGCGGGTACGTGTGTGTGTGTGTGTGTGCAATCCTACCCAGTTGGCATTTGCGAAAGTGCTTCTCGAAAAGGGCCTTCTCATAGGGCTTCTCATGGAAGGCTTAAGACAGGGTGATGTAGCCTTGCACTTCAATAAAAAAAAAAATTTACATCACCCTGCAAATGCCCCAATCGCTTGGTCTGGCCTTGATTCAAAGTGAACATTTTAACACACATTTACATGCGTGGCTGTAGCTGAGTGCGCAGAGATGCTTGCCGCTATTTGTTCTTCCAGGAGGGTGCGGGTTCGAATTCCGTCAGAGGCAACGTAGTTATAAAATTATAAAATATTTTTTTTTTTGTGTTTCCGAAATCTGAAAAAGCATCTGTGAAGTGCAAGATGCAATCGTACTCCAACGAAAAAAATTCGAGTATGGAAGGGCTTATGGAAGGCCACATGGAAGCCCTACCCACGAAATGAAAAGTAAGGCCTTGACAAGTGGGACATCTAATACAAAAAAGAATGAGAAGCAGAAGGACTTCTGTCTGCCAATAGAAGCACTAGAAGTGGTCTCAGGCCCTTCTTTTGCCTACTGGGTAGCAGTATTTCCTAGAAGGAAAACCGCACTTCTTTCCTACTGAATATTCAATTATGTAAGCATGAAGTTACAAAATCTGAATAATCTCATTCGTTTTTATATAGAGGTGGCGCTCAAAAAGAACTATCTAAAAACTGACGAACGAAAAGGGACAGTTTATGCATGAAAAAATGCCTGAACAAGCGAAGCGAGTATCCACAGGATAGGCTTGACAACTTCACAGCGCGATCAGCGAAAATTTCAGTATCCTTGGAATCCGCACTGCTTGTTCGGTAAAAGTTTCAGACATTGGTTGCTGAGCTGAGTTTCATGGCATTCCCTGCAGGGAGTGACGTTAGCTTATACCTAACTTTAGTTTGTTTACGCGAACACTAGTGCTAACTATTAACTGTATATTTTGTTCGAAAAAAGTTAAATACTGTTGTGGGGCAATGGCCGCAAAAAAGTCAGTCCTGGATAATTCTGCATAAGGTGTCAACTAACTTGTAACTAACTACTTTTGGACATAAAATATCAATAAGAAAAAAAGATTTTTTAAATGTATCACATGTTTATTTATTTATACTATTTATTATTACACATTTTTTCATTTGTTTACATATGTATTCTGCTTTAAGTGGTCCCATATTCGAATTCCGTCAGACATAACATCAAAATGATAATATAAAATTTCGATCTTCTTTTTATTTGTCCTGAATTCGAAAAAGCATCTGTGAAGTGCAGGAAAATGGTGTTTTCAAAGTATTTTTTGTATGAGGATATTTAAATAGAAGCTTGTTTAAAGAAAGTAAACTTCTGATTACGTCTGCATGACTCCTGCATGACTTTACAACTAATTTTTAGTTGGTTTTGTCGTAGCTAATTAAAAGTGAGGTATTTATCGAAATCTCGCAAAAAAGCTAACTAAAAGTTGGTTATTTTTAACAATTGATAATTTTTCACTGCAGGGTTGTTCACACTGAATATTGTACTGAATTTGCAGGCCCTTTAACTCAAATACTGCTGGGGCCTAGCTCCCGCTCAGCCGGTTATATCGGGATGCTGCTACAAATATTGGCTGTTGTTGTAGACTGAGTGCCTTAGCGAATATTTTCCATTTCACTGTATAGAAACATACTGTATGCTGCGAGTGTGTGTGTGTATGTTTGTGTGTCGCTGTGGGGAAATTATGAACACAACTGCCGGATATGGCTGTTGGAAAGCTGCTCTGCCATTGTTTTTGCCTCAAATGTACTTGCATATGTATGTTTGTTTATGTGCCACTCTTTGCACTGAATGCCTCTGCTGCCGCTGCTGCTTCGGCTGGTGGGCGTTAGCTTCCCGCTCTACACCATTGTTACCCCAAGATTTACAACTGAAATTGCTCTGTCGGTTTAATTTTCATGTTGAAATTTATGGTCCGTGGCTTAGTGGCGCAACGCCAGGTAAATACAAATTAAAAGTATGCAGTCCAAAAACAGGCGCCAGCAAATACCAGCACAGGCAGCTCGAGTCTCATAGTCGACCTCCACAAAGGCGTGTTGGCACATACATATACAATGGCAATAAGTACTCCATATTAACGCATAAATTCAATACTCACTTTACCTTTATGCAGGCACACACATGTATGTATATGCATACTTATATATGCAAGCAAGTAAGTGCTGGGATTATGGTTAAGCGCTGTGAAAACTTGTTGGCTCTGACCCACCGTTTGCTCTTCTGTTGGCTTGCTGTTAAACCGTTGTTCAATTTTTATGAGATTCCCAAGTTGTAATTACTTACTTCAGAGTGAAGTATTGGTGTTTGGTTGGTCAGTGGCTTACATACAAATTTACTTAAAACTAAGATCAGCTTTGCAGTGGGAGATAATGTGCTTGAAGTGATTAAATAAATGCTGTAGTTGTTGTTAGGTTGGTTTTTTAATTTCCAGCTTGTCGAAAGTTAGCTTAATAAAATATGTAGGGAAGGTATCATCGTATAATTAGCAAGTCTTAAATTTATTTTTCAGCTTAGAGACTAACAAACGTGGTTGAGGCAAGGGAAAAATTAAAGAAATAACGTTAAGGATTGCAATTAGTTTTCAGCGCAAACGTGGGATACGTTAATATTAGATTAAGGTTACATAAATGGAATTAAAAAATATTTGTGTTGAAATTTTTATAAAAAAAGTTTACAGAAAAGTTTTACTTATTCTTAAGCAAGGCACAAAAAATGTTGAGGAAAACTTATTCCATGTTACCAAGCTTCCAAAAAAAAGTTGGTGCTTAACCTAAGGTTTATTAAGAAAGCGGCGGAAATGGGTATTGAAACCATATATATTACACTGGATATACACAGCAGTGGTAGGACCCACCCTTTTCTATGGTGTAACCGTATGGTGGCCTGCGCTAAAGAACACCTTGTCCAGAGCCAAGGTGGAACGAGTGCAGAGAACGCCTGCCATGCTCGGCACGGGAGCACTGCCCAATACATCCACCAAATCTCTGGTAATAATAGTAAATCTTCCAGCTGTTGATCTGTACGGCAAATTTCGGGCTGGCTGCAGTACGGCCAGGTTAAATACGATCCAACCCTGAAGAGACCTCAGATTCGGACGGGCAAAAGTACTTGAAACTCTACTGGATAATCTACGACTGTTAGATTATACCAATCCTCTACTCTCTTTGGACAACAAATTGTCCACAAGAATCCCAGAGAGGAACGAATGGGAAGAGGCCACAGACTTGGACCCAAGGTCTATGGCCATATATACAGATGGTTCCAAGCTTAACAAAATAGGGGGTAGCGGGAATTACTCTTTCGAACTCGCGCTAAACCTCAGTTTTCGCTTACCAACATCCAAAATAGCCATCGAATGCAGGATGACTCTCAACCTGCTGGCATCAAAATGCTCCTTCACTGTTGTATGGGTCTTTGGACATAGGGACATACCTCGCAACTGCCGAGCCGACGAGCTGTCAGGGAGCGGGACGGAAATATTTGAAGTCAATTCTGCTCAGAATGCGGGCATACCTCTAACCTCCTGCAAACACAGACTGAAGGCTGCACTCATCGAGAAAGTAAACATCAGGTAGGCTGTGGAAACCACCTGCTATACTACCAGGCAAATTTGGCC
Source organism: Rhagoletis cerasi (assembly GCA_029783565.1). Lineage (NCBI taxonomy): Eukaryota > Metazoa > Arthropoda > Insecta > Diptera > Tephritidae > Rhagoletis > Rhagoletis cerasi. The sequence continues at coordinate 5,393 of JAPVRG010176640.1, read as the reverse complement.
AAAGATTGATGTAAAGCGGACCATAGCTTTTACTCGGCTAGACCGATCCTCTCTTAGATTAGTAGTCGGGGTAATCACCGGGCACCGCCTGAAGGGTACACACGGTAAAACGTTTTTTGTCGCAACTCTTCAAAAAGTACTTTCTGGATTGTTTAGCCAACTTAAACTCGGCGAGCGTCCTCGACTTTTTGTGCGCATTCGACGGTTCAGTTACTAAGGGAGGGAAAGAAACGAATGGCTTCGGCAAGTGGTATCAAAACGGGCTTTTCCAGCCTACGTGCACGGGGCTGCCACTCTAACCTACCCTAACCTAACTGCTTTATTAATCGAAAACTTTCATGAAAATGTCACTTTATAGAGCTCTTGAAATCTATTTTATTTTTTATGAACAAGGGCATGAGACTATTAACATTTTAATATTTTTTTTGTTTCGACATGTGCACTAGACTGGGTTGGTCCCCATACAAGAAAAAAATTGCAAATGTCCGCCCCTAAATTTAAAGATTATGTTGAGAGGGTTTCGGAAAAAAATTTTATTTCTTTTTTGATCCTTCGAAATACAGCCGAAAAGGTTTTTTCGTTGTAACTTGCTTATTTGACGTCAGATTTTTAAAACTGATATGTCAATTATTTTGGCCTTGAGAAGCTTCACTTTTCTTTCTAATGTCCTTTTAAGCTATGAAGTCGTTTTCACATGATTAGCTCAGCTAACAAAATTGTACCCCCCTAAAGTATTTTTTTTTCCTTACCAAACGAAAGTACTTAAAAATTCAAGAAAATGTTGCTTTCAAACCATATTACTAAAATAATAAACAAAGAAGTTATATCACTTTCAATATTTATTGCAACTGTTATTTTACCTGATTCTTATTATACTAGACCTGAAATTCATGATATTTTTGGAGGAAAAATTATTATTAGGGTTTGCATTGAAAAGTTAATAAAGATATGCCAAATATCATAAATAGGGGAAGTCAAAGTAAATAAGGCAGTCAAACCGGTTGTTTCGTATTTATAATAATAATTTATAATTACTATTATAAATTGTTGTGGTGGAATAAAATTAAAGGGTGACTTAACAGTGTGTGCAGTTTAAAAATGGGTTTCGTTAAGCGCGATATTGACATTAAAATGTTACCTACGAAACGTGGTGTTATTGAATATTTTTTGTCCCTTAAACATTACGGCTATGCACACAATTTCAAAGTTGTGGCAGCAGGCAAACATCCCTATAGTTACAAGAACTACGCTCCGGAGAAACATTGATGGCCTCCTTCAAAGTAACTACAATGTAAAAAAACATCCTTATGAATATAATGATCAGGAATGGAATAAAATATTGTTAATTTCAAAGTGTAAGTGCATCATGGACTTGAATCGACAATGTGATTGCCCTAGTGTAAGTAGAGTTCCATCCGCGGTAAATGATTATGATTTATGATTAATGCGGGCCAAGGCTTTTGCCATTAGATAGTGGGCTGGGTCAAACAAGAACTGACGAATGCTCGGAATGTTATGTTGAATGTCACACTCAAACCGCTGCAAGTACGATTGGTTATGAGCCTAGTTCAAGTGAAGACGATGAAGCAAGTGAAGTAGTCACACGAAGTGATAAATATCCCAGGTAAATATCTTCAAACCAAAACTTCTTGGGTCTTATAATACTTTGAAATCAATTTTTCAGAGTTCCTTTGTCATTCCCAGAATACCGAACGGTTTGTGCGTGTTGTTAGTGAGTCTGCAGGTGCTGTCACTGATGAAAAGCACTCACAGATAAAATAACAGTTATAGTAAACACACAGACCCACAAATACCGGGGTCATGTAAGTTTTTGGGAAGTTATATATCATTTCCAAAGTAATTTGCTGTGTAAAGTCCGAATCCGCGGTCAGAATTCACCCACCACATCAGAATTTTATGATAATTCAGGCTATGTACCCAAAAACTGCTATTTTCCATCCTTTGAGGTCTTGTACAGGACACAAAAAATTTTTGTGAATTTTTTCTCATATCATTTAATACCACTCTTAACCTTCAATTCAAGATATTGAGATCTTATTTACTTAATTCTTTTCGAAAAGCAAATACCTTCGGAAATGATATATAAATTTCCTACAACAAAGCCATGTTGACCTGTGATATTAAAAGTGCTATAACTTCTTTGTTTATTATTTTAGTAATATGGTTTGAAAGCAACATTTTCTTGAATTTTTAAGTACTTTCGTTTGGTAAGGAAAAAAGGATACTTTAGGGGGGTACAATTTTGTTAGCTGACCTAATCATGTGAAAACGACTTCATAGTGAAGCTTCTCAAGGCGAAAATAATGACTTATCAATTTTAAAAATCGGACGTCAAATAACCAAGTTACAACGAAAAAACCTTTTCGGCTGTATTTCGAAGGATAAAAAAAAAAAATTTCCGAAACCCTCTCAACATAATCTTTAAATTTAGGGGCGGACATTAGCAACTTTTTTTTTCGACCCAGTCTAGTGTGCACTAGCTGAGGAGCTAAAAAAATCCCAAGTGCCCTGTATCCCAATGATTCCAGGGGCGAGGAAAATGTTACACTGTTTCGTTACTATCGGTATTTGGTTGTTGTTCTTTCTATTGTGATGGCTTAACGCAGGCCTTTAATCTGTTTAAGCCCCTGCCTCAACGCTTCAGTACATCTAGCACCCGGCCGAGTGTAGCAAGACTTATGTTTATTTTTTGTCCTTTTATAATAAGAATATTTCGGATTGAACAATGGATCTCTCTCAGATGCAGGTCTAACATGACTTTGAGGAATCTGGCATATGAGGGTGTCACTTTGACTACCAATACTGATATTTCTACGGCAGAATGGAGCCGCTGAGATCCGTCTGTACGATAGAAACCTTTCTAAACCCACACACGAGTTTCCTTTGAACCTATCTGACCCGCCCTAGGCCGAGAAAACCTTGGATTTTTTGCTGAGAGCCTACTAAGATGGGAGATGCTAAACACTTTTCTTGTTCGGAGAAACTATACCCTTTCCGGTCAGTTCGCCAGCTCCGCAATCAATATACCTGGTGCCCTTAAAATAAAGTATTCTGACGGGATAGAAAGTTCAAAAATTAAACTAGTAATGAGCGCACCACAAGTGAGTCCAAAGCGCTGATTACCGCCTGACTATCAGAATAAATGCTGGCCTCCTTTATCAACGAAAATCACTACGGAAGCATACCGTTTGCTTTCTTAATGGCAGCTACTTATGCTGTGGTCTGTAAATATAAATTTGATACTGATGGAGTGCTCCCGAAAGCAGTTGACCCCACTAACGATTTCGTCAAACTCGGAGCGGTTCGTGGAAAAGTTCTTTTGCGAATATGTTTAGTCAGAGCATTCCTTCTTTTCACACAGCTGTACGGAGCTAGCCTAGTTATGTAGTGACCCAAGTTGTTAGCGACGAGGGTGATCACAGAACTTTAGGGCTTCCGGACGGTGATCTAATTAGGCACCCAGTTCTCAAAAGTTTAATTCAAGTATATGCTGCAGAAATTTACTTGACACTATTTGTACGTACATACATTAGGCAGTAAGTTGATGCTGATTCCAATAAGGTCGGCTGATTTATCTGCCTAACTAATATAGTTTTCACTAAAAAGCTTCATCAGATAAGCACTTCGTAGAACAATATAGACGTCACTTTAGAACCATAGTGGTGCGAAATCGTCTTAGAAAGAAGTCTCCATTTTGTGGTGTTACAGCAGCACAACACAATGTTAGATCTCAAGACATTTTTTTATTTAGAATAAAGGTCAAATACTTGACTTTGTCAGAAAGCCCAAGGCAAATGTTATTAGCTGAAGAGAGTGTCGCGTAGGAAATCATATGTATAATAAAAATGTTGTCCTTAGTCTAGCAGATCTGGACTTTTGATGCACATAACTACATAAAGCTACCTCTAACGGTAAGTGTATAAATTGTCAATGTAGTACTAAAAACCCACACTCTGCATCCATAAAAAAATACTTTAATATTCTCTCATCGCCCCCCACAAATTGTGCTTTTAGCTGCCAACTTGAAAATGTGTAGAGATCAGTGTAGAAAATTGCATTACAAGATGTCGAAAGTGAAAACTGAACAGCGTTGAGATTATAAAACAAGGAACAGCTACGAAAAAAAAAATATTCGAAATAGCGCGCGCAGCTTCATTTTAATGGAGAGGAAAAATGCAAACTTTTGACCAGCAACGCGAAAATCACATTAGCCTCAGATTTTCTGCAGCGCTGAAAGGTGAGCAAAAATTGCTAGCGAAGAAAATGGCGTGCGCTATTTATTGTCTGTGGAGAAAAAGTGTTGGATTAGAAAATATGTAGTAGCAATAGCGCGTGCTGTGCAAATGCATGCAACATCCAAGGTTGCACTGAGCTGACCTCCCTACCATCTTTGCAAATGTGTGCTAATAGCAGCCGCTGTCGCCTCCTGGCTGCTGGCATTTTATTCACAGTAACTGCCGTTCCTGAAGTGGAGCGCTAGCGTTGCGGTATCTAGCGCCAACGAGTGCTAGCGCGCGGCGTCATTTTTGACGTTTTCTGATTTCCTCTAATTTTATTCTCGTTTCCTTTCATTCCTTTGTTCTTTTTCCTTCGTTTTGTCTTCCGCAATAAACTTCAACACGTAACGCCCCGTCAAAAAATGAAAATTCCATTTGATCAGCTTCGCGTTATTGGGGCATGCTTCATACAAATTGTATGGGCATGAGAATTTTTTACACTTCTTTAGCGCTTGACGCGCTAATTTAGGAAGGGCAGTAAGAGATGACAACATTGCGACGCACGCGCCACCCGCAGATGGGTTATTTGCATAACCTTAAGCCTGTGCAACACACTTGCACGCACACTCACAGTTGAGTAGCTGAACGGCTGAGCGGCTGAGTGTCTTGTGCGCGCGGAGCGGAATGCAAACTGCGACGACACGACGTAGATTATGTTTGCTCTAATTTCGTTGAATGCGCTTTCCTTGCTGCTTCTTGCCATTTCTTCTTGAAACTTTTTTTCTGTTATTTTCGTTCTTTTCATTGTTACTTTTGTTTTTTTTTTTTACGAGTACAACACTTTCTATTCATTTATACTGCTTGCAGGCTCTCACGGAATTTCTTTGCTTTCATCTGTGTTGCACTTTGGACATTAAATTCAATTCATTTGCTTTCGCTATTACACTAACTTGCTCCCATTTTTTCAAACTTTAGTGGAGGTCGCAGGCAGGCCGTGACACACTCAAACACATATACATTTTCATGGTATGCTCTCAGTGCGTTTGGCAGCGCTTCGATGGAAGACGGAACGTAAACGGAAGCCGGAAATCCGTTTTGGTTTGTGGGGGGTCGCAAGTGGAGCAAGGATGGGCGAAAATTTGACGAGTAGACTTA
>JAPVRG010176611.1:0-10490 GCA_029783565.1 Rhagoletis cerasi | reverse complement strand
TGCAAGCCATTGCCATCTACATAACCAGTTATATTGAAATCTGAGATTTTGGGGAACACTGGAAGGAAACATATAATTTACAGGTGCTTAAAGCACTCCAAAGAATCTTGCCTTATTTCATTAATATTGAAATATCATTCTTTGGTGCAATTGGCTTTTGTTCCGCTGACGGTTTATGAGCTGAAGTGTTGGGAGGAGCTTGCGAAGAATCGCAAACCCCAAACCTCCCCCCTCCCCTTCGCTACGCCCCTGGCGAGACGTATATGCCGCAATAAGAAGAGAGAGGCCGAAATACGTGAGTGCGAAGAGCTTGAAATGCTGGCCGACAGGAAATACGCTCAAAATTTTTATCAGAGAGTTAGGCGACTTACGGAAGGTTTCAAGACTAGTGCGAACTCCTGTAAGAACAACCATGGCGACCTAGAGACCGATGTCCAGAACGTACTTAAATTATGGAGGGAACACTTTTCCACTCTATTGAATAGCAACAGCACTGAAAGTAGTGGAGAAGAAGAACCCGAGCCCCCAGTCGATGACGATGGAGTCGATGTCCCACCGCCTGACTATGACGAAGTACGAATAGCGATTACGCGGCTGAAAAACAACAAAGCTGCTGGAGCTGACGGCCTACCAGCTGAGCTATTCAAGTACGGCGGCGAAGAGCTGATAAGGTGCATGCATCAACTCTTATGAAGTATATGGTCAGATGAACGCATGCCCGACGACTGGAATTTAAGTGTGGTCTGCCCAATCCACAAGAAAGGCGACCCCGCCATACGCGCCAACTACCGCGGGATCAGCCTTCTAAGCATAAGTTACAAGGTCTTATCGAGTGTATTGCGTGAAAGACTGAAGCCCACCGTCAACGAGCTGATTGGACCTTATCAGTGTGGCTTTAGACCTGGCAAATCCACCGTAGATCAGGTATTAACAATACGCCAAATCTTGGAAAAGACCCGCGAGAATAGGATCGACACACACCACCTATTTGTCGATTTCAAAGCCGCTTTCGACAGCACGAAAAGAAGTTGTCTTTATGCCGCGATGTCTGAGTTTGGTATCCCTGCGAAACTAATACGGCTATGTAAAATGACGTTGAGCAAAGGACCTCTCCGAGCCGTTTGATACCAAGCGAGGTTTCAGACAAGGTGACTCCCTTTCGTGTGATTTCTTTAATCTGATGCTGGAGAAGATAATAAGAGCCGCAGATCTGACCCGCTCAGGCACAATACCTTAGAAGAGCGTGCAATTGCTGGCGTATGCCGACGACATCGACATTATCGGTAAAACCAAGGGCTACGTCTGTTCTGCCTTCTCGTGATTAGATAGAGAAGCAAAGCGAATGGGTCTGGTGGTGAACGAGGACAAAATACACCCTGTTAAATGCTATTTAGTCGATAACGTCGATAACGATGTTTAACCTGCGGTTAGCGTTAACAATATATGGCGAAATATTTGGCAAACTAGAGCCCAATGAAAGTATACAAAAATTATAAGGAAAGTGAAAGAAAACCGAAATTAATTTAATTCGTATTGCAATAAAAGCGAATTATAGCTTTTTTTGACCTTTAGTAAAGCTTTATTTCAAAAGTGTTTTACATTTAGTAAAATACTAAAGTACGGATATAAAAAACTTTTTTTTAGAAAAGTAAACATTTTTTTGTTAAATTTAAATAAGAATTTACAACATAAATCAAATAAAAATGTACAATGTAACGAAACGCAATAATTCCAGTTTCCGGGTTTTTGAGATAATCTTATTCTACATTGTAAGAACTTTTTGGCTAAAATAACCTTTAAAACTTTGGTTTTACATCAAAGTATTATATTTTTCTGTTAGATTTTCTTGATTATCTAGGAAGATTCAATTATTTGCGTATTGTTATGGAACACCTCATTTATAAAAACCTTATCCCTTGTGTGGTAGGTGGGGCGTTGTGCGGGGCGTAGTTTTAAGCCGATCCCATCCATTTACAGGATATGGCGTTATATGACGAGTGAGCGTACTTGTAGACGGACTATTTTCATTTTATCACCATTTACTAATATTCATCAATGGAGCTTCTGTACAAAATTTTAAATCTGTAGGTACATTTTTATTATTTATGGCCAAGTTTCATATGAAGCGCTCCCACTTTTCGTCGGGTAAACTTCTTTGTACTCGATGCATCGTGTATAAGTAAACGAATGTTTTCAATTGAACCTTTTATAAATCAATCCGGTGGGGTTTCGAGAGTGCTAGTTAGCCCTAAAAGCGTAAATACGGATGCATAAAAAGCGCCCCGCAATCGTTTAACCTGCAGTCATATAATTAGAAATAGGAGCATTTTCAACCAATTTGGCACCTTTAATATTTAATTATTTTTTTTCTTTTCTCTTTCTGTTTTTCCTTCTTTCTTTTAGGGACAGAATTGGGCACAGTCATCACCACAGTTTCAGCAAATGACGTAGACACTTACCCATGCCTCACATATTATTTCGGTGGCGATTTACCCGACACCCAACAACTCATGCACAAATCTCTTTTTGCACTAGATCGCTACAGTGGAAAGGTGACACTCAAGCGACATCTCGACTATGAGGGTCAGCAAGAATTCCAGCTGGAGATAATTGCTTCGGATAAGGCGCATAAAGTACGAACCATATTGACAGTACGCGTATGTGACGACAACGACAACGCACCAATTTTTGAGGCCCAGCTACCGCCAGCTTATGCAACAACTCTGCCTGACCAGCAAATGGTCACCAAATACGTAGCCTCTGAAAACATCGAGCTGGTTACTGTCAATGCCACAGATGCCGACGCAGAGGGCCACAACTCAGAGGTACATTATAGCATTGAACCACCATTGCATGGTTTTAGCATCAATGAACGGACAGGCGCAGTGTTTGTGAATCTGACACGTCTCGGGAGTGTTATCACAGACTTTTATGTGACGATCACCGCGCAAGATGGTGGCTTACTGCCCTTGAAAACCTCTACGGTTTTGCGTGTAGGCGTCAGCAACAGCAATAGTGAGCATGTGCAATTTTTACAGACACAATATCGTGCACAAATCAACGAAGCTGCGCCAATCGGCACCGTTGTCCTGCACCTCGATCAAGATGTACTCGATGTGCATGCCGAGCGCGCTGTAGGTACGCTAGTATTTAAAATAATTTCTGGAAATGAGGATGCAGCTTTTGAAGTTTACCAACCGAGCGCTATCATACTCGTTAAGCCGCTTGACCGCGAACGCAATGATCTATACAAACTACGATTGGTGGTGAGTGATACAAACGCTTCATCACAACAACTTTTGGCACAGGCAGCGGACAACGCAAGTACCGCAATCAATATATTTGTTACTGTAGAAGACTCCAACGACAATTCACCGAAATTCGCCACCGATGGCAAATACGAGGCTGAGGTGAGCGAACTTGCTCCACTTCGTCACTCCATAGCAAAGCTGTTGGCCACCGATGATGATTTAGAGAATACGCCCTACTCAGAAGTGGTGTACGATATAATATCAGGTAACGATGAGGCCATGTTCTCCATCGACCTCGTGTCAGGTATACTGTTCGTGAACAACAAATTAGATTTCGACACTCGTGCAATGTGCTACGCGTTGATGATACGCGCCTGTGACAGCGCCCCCGAACCACTCTGCAGCTTACAGGTGTTCCGTTTGTTTTTACGCGATGAAAATGATAACGTGCCGCATTTTGCGGTCACTGAATATATAGAGTTTGTGGGTGAAAATGAACCAGTAGGCATTAGCATATTCAAAGCTCGTGCAACCGATTTGGATCGCGGCGTATACGGTCGTCTCAACTACACCGTCGATCAGGAGGCTGTGGGAATGGAAGAACCTTCATGGAAGCTGTTTCGCGTCGACCAACAGACGGGGATTGTCACTTCTAACGCCGTGTTTGACTATGAAGAACGACACCGCTACGATTTTGTGTTGCGCGCCACAGATAGTGGTGGAAAGTTAGCGAGGGTTAAGGTTCGCATTGAAATTGAATCAAAGGACGAGTACGCGCCACAGTTCACGGAGCGCACTTATCGTTTTGTGATGCCATCACCGTCAGCTGGCAACTTGCAGCTGGGCTATGTTGTGGGACAGGTGTCGGCAACGGATCGCGATAGGGGACCTGACGGGCGCATTGTTTACCAATTAAGATCTCAACATGCCTACTTTAAGGTGAACCGTACAACTGGCGCAGTAGTTACCAAAAAAAAACTCGACGATAATTTTGATGATGGGCGTGATATCAGCTTAGTGATAGCCGCCAGCTCTGGGAGACAAGGTTCGCTAACTAACATGACAGTTGTAGAGATCTCTTTAGATCCGCTAGGCAACCCTGGCAAAAATTCAGCGAGCAGTGGTGCTGCAGTTGGAGGTGGCAGTGGAGTGGCAGATTGGTTAGTAGGACTGATCGTTGTCATTTTATTGGTGCTTTGCGCGATAGCCGGAATTTTTCTGTTTGTACGTATGCGAAGCCGCAAGCCACGCAATGGGACTAAGTCTCATCTGAGTACTGAAACTGTTGACGCTTCAAACAGCTATGACGATCCTAGCGCCTTCGATACGATACCAATACGAAGTGGAGCAGCTGCTGGTTTCGCAGGCGGTAGCGGTGGAGTAGCCGCGTCTTCGGCAGGACAGGTTGCGCTACCCAAATATGATGAGATACCACCTTATGGCGCTCATGCGACGAGTTCCAATTCAGGGGCTGCAACGACATCTGAGCTTTCTGGCTCAGAACAATCGGGCTCTAGTGGGCGCGGCTCTGCGGAAGACGATGGCGAAGATGAAGAAATACGTATGATCAATGAAGGGCCCTTGCATCATCGCAATGGTGCGGCTGGCGGCAATGGTGAAGATGGACGTATATCCAATTCCTCTGTACAGAATACACAAGAATACTTGGCACGCTTGGGCATTGTTGATCGAGAAGCTACTGGTGCTGCTTCGAACTCTTCGCGCCGCTGCTCGGATGGTATAGGTGGCTCGCAAAAAGACGCTCATCTGCATCATCCGCTGCAGATGCACATGTACAACGAAGATTCTGCCGCCCAATCAGATATCACCAACCTTATTTATGCTAAATTAAACGACGTTGCAGGTGCTACATCAGATCGAGCAAGTAGCACAGATGAAGCCGCAACCACAGCCTGCAGCGGGGGCAGTGCAGTGGATCGAGTAATAAACTTCGCAAATGTACCCGTCGGCCATGTGTCTGCAAATGTAGGTCCACCCATGAATGGTGCACTAAGCTCCATTGTACACAGCGAGGAAGAGCTAACCGGCAGCTACAACTGGGATTACCTGCTCGATTGGGGACCGCAATATCAACCGCTGGCGCATGTCTTCTCTGAGATAGCACGCCTCAAAGACGACAACATGTCTCTGCATAGCGGCAATAGCGGTGCCTCCTCGAGCGCCAAGAGTAAACAGTCCCAAGCGCACTCAATTGGCACCGTGAAGACACACATTCCACCACCACTACTGACAAACGTGGCGCCACATGCAATCAATATGGCAGTATTATCCGGTGCTGGCGTAGGTGTGCGGCTACCGCAATCTTCCCAGCACCACATTGCAACCACAGCACTAGGTGGGTCAACTACGCGTGGCCAAGTTAACGCTAGTGGACAATATATGGCACCACGCTCGCCCATCAGTCACGATACACCCGGCGGATTCAGCACTTCGAACGCGATGTCGCCATCCTTCTCCCCGTCCCTTTCACCTTTAGCCACTCGCTCGCCATCCATATCACCGCTCGGAGCTGTGACTGGACATCACTTAGTATCGCTGCCAAGGCATGCGCCCCAACCAACGCAACGAAGTAAAACAACGTTGCTGATGGAGCAAGAAATGCGCGTGAGAATGTGATAAAAAAAGGCAAAAACTCTGAAGAGGGCAGAGAGTTATATGGTAGGATAAAAGATTAAGGGAACCAACAAAGTGATCATTAGTTTTGTAAGCTGGTTTTAAATCAGCTACGTTTGCAAAAGTGTATACCATTATATATATATTTGTAATTAGGTACGAACGCGATCGTAGTAATAAGGAAATTTTAAGAATAATTTAGTTAAACAAAGAGTACTTTCGAGCTTGGTGAGTTACCGGTCCAATAAGTTATGTTGAAGTCCAGTGATATTTAGAACTGATATAAACTCACCACCATCGGCTGTGGTATTAGCATTTTAGCCTCAACCAAAACTAAAACTGTACAGATTAGCCTTAGGAATTCGCTAGGAATCATAATTCTTTAACATATATTATGTACATAAATACATACCTAGATGCATACATGTGTAACTGCAAGATTGCCATTATATTTTAAGGGTTAAATTTGATTTGAATGCGACACTCTGCCACGATACAATATTCCATTTCATTAAGTTATAAATAGGTTGTAATATTACTGTCGACGCTGTAGCGGAGTGGTTAGATATGTGTACTAACACTCTGTAGAACCAAGGTTCGAACCCTGCCAAAACAAACTTCCCAAAAAAATTATACAGAAAAGATCTTTTTTCTAAACAGCGGTCGCCCCACGGCAGGCAATGGCAAACCTCCGAGTGTATTTCTGCCGTAAAAAAACTTCTCATAAAAACTGTAGGTCCCTCCATTTATGTAACAACATCAAGACGCCCACCACAAATTGAAGGAGAAGCTCGGCCAAACACTTAACAAAAGTGTGAAAAATCTCCAAAATATTATTATGTATTATTAATAATACTTATAGTTTTTTAACTTCATTAAGAACTCTCCTTCGCCAAATCGACTCTTACAGTGCACTATCAAAAAAAAATAAACAAAAATCAATAATCAAAGTGTACTCGGTACAGTGAACCGTAAAAACTTTTAAATAATGCATAACTACTACAAAGCCAACAAAGACTGTTTTTAGAAATATATTGCCTAGATGCTTAGCGACAGAACAAAATCTTAACGAAACAATAAAACCCAATGCGAAACCCCAAAACATACATATGCAGGCATTTAACGAAAGATTTAAAATTTTATGTACATTAGCATACAATTTTCTTATATAGTGGTCAAACATACATATACGCACGATTGTAATTAACAGAAAACTACATATGTTTTATTCAATTGAATTTTTTTTATGGAAACATGAAGTACAAAGGATTATGGAATATCACATCAGGCAAATGACCTACACGGCTTTGTTGGCACCTACGCACTCTTCCGCTTGGCCAGTCATGTATATTTGTATATATTTTTTAATGGATCAATGACCCCTCCAGACCAAAACACGCACCACACCAAACACTGGCACATTGTGGATGCATTTGTTTTTCGACAGTCACATATGGCTTTTCTGAACCCCAAATACGTAGGACTAACTAACCCACTAAGATGAACATGAGCTTAATCGCTTAGGATGATTTTGAATGAAAAAGCATGCAGGCAAATTTCATTATTTTCGAAATATTGTTCAACAACGAAAACGTGGTGTTCTGTCGTGTAAACTGTCAATTGTCTCTATATCTTTTTTTCGCTAGCAAACCTTTATTGCAGAAATAACGCTAAATTCAAATCTTGCGTGAATTTCGGGACATCTTTATATATGCAACATCATTGAAATTTTTAAACTTTTAGCGTAATTTATTTATATACATAAATGACAAAAGGAATTACACTTGAAAATTATTAAACATAAGCACCATTAATTGCATAATAAATATTTATTTATATACATACATCTACTTTATGTACCATACGTGGTAAGATACCCAAGCAAAAGCTTCCATAACGTAACATAGCATAACATAACTTAATCGTAGCTCATTTTATGTGCAAAAAAATAATTTACTACTATCCAAAATATGAGTACGAATATCTTCGATTGAGTGCCTTAGTATTTTAGTAATGTTTGATTAATGGTGTTTTCGTTTCTACCAAAAAAAAAGTCGTCTGTACTCGTAATCGGAGTGCAGCCGAAACCATATACGATGTAGAAAACGCAATAGTTACTACGACATAGAAATTGAAACGTACATATGTAGGTTGAAGAAAGACAGATAAGCAGAAATATACACATAATTCCTGTTTTTTGTCCACCCGAAAGAATATTAAAAATTCTATAAAAATGTATCTCTCTTGCAGGACTTTTAGACCAAGGCACCTAATATTATGAAATGTGTATGCTAGACAATGAAAAGTAGGGAAAAACATGCACAATGTTGACTGTAACATCAAACATTTGTTTGAAAGAAACGAAGACACCATAAGTGTTTGAAAGCAAAGATAGGAATAATAATAAATCATACGAATTACAACAAAAATGTGGAAAACGATTGAAAGTCAGAGATGATGTCACGGCAATAAATTTGTCAACTTCCATGTGCAATTATTTCCTATATCACAAGGAATGCTAAAAATGAGCAGAAATTTTGAGCTTATGATGCAGAATTGCTCGTTACATCATGCACGTCAAAATTTAGTGCTAAAATGTTTCCAATGCCCGCGTGAGAAGAGAATATGCATCTACATATATTTTCTAAATTTTGAGAATAGATTGAAAAATTTAAACACTTCTCCTGAACAATAGCCCTTTTGAGTTGTGACGGTCTTTTAGTGAATGAGCGATACGTTGTTATGTAAGTTCCCTGCAAAAAATTATGTTACCAGTCTCTAAAGAGAGTTAACCCGGCTCAATGCTCATGGGACACATTTGGGAGCTAATTAGCTTCCCACTATTGCCTTAGTCGTCTACTAATTCCTTACAGAGTCAATAAACGATTCAATGGCATGTCTGCATTTTAACAACGGCTTATCAAACGGGAAATCTGGGGTTAGAATCTCTTCGGTACATTTCGAATTTTTGCAAGGGAGAGATGACCGACTTGTGTGTGTGTAGAACAGTTTGTTATCCTTCCTTGGCACTTTTTGTCTGAGTGTCAGGGGCTTTTCTATAACTGTCGCATTTGCATATATACAGGGTGTCCCAGACGGCGACGTCAAGCCGGAAACGGGTGACAGGCCAGGTCACAATGGTTATCATAAAACTTAAATCTATGTTTTGTATTGTAAAAAAAAACCAAAAAATCTACACCCTTTAAGGGTTTTTTAATTCCTGTTACTACAAAGTTCTACTTTTTCTCAATTTTCTTATTATTATGAAATTCTGGGTAATGGTTCTGTAAATTGCCTTCTAAAATTTATAATCAACTGCTCTAACTTAAAAGAAAATGACACTTTTTGCCCAAAAAAAATTTGAAATTTAATGCTTCGCCCAATTTTAACTGACTGTACTGAAAACAAAAACAAAAAATGTACTACACTAGTTTAGCAAGTAATAGATCGTGTCTTAAATTATGGACAATTTTGATTTTTGTAAAGAAACTAAGTTTTCAAAATTTTTTTCTTACTTAGTTTGAGTGAGACGGAGACAGTCGTTTTACGAAGTGTGAGCGAGAAGAGAGTGACGCCACTTTAACTAATGTGTGAGACGGATGGATACCATTCGACTAGTGCGAGCGAGTAGAGCTGGAGAAACATCGATGTTTTTTCAAACTTTGAAAATCGGGCTTTTAACCTCCCCAATGCATTTCTACTTTCATAATATTCGCCTGGGAATAAATTATTACTTGAATAAATAAAAAATTACTTGTGTATAAATGGAGTACGTTTTTACAAAACTTCTTAAAAATTAACTAGATTTTTGCTTAAAATCTTGTTTTGAAATCTTCGCTTTAAGGGAGCAGCGTTTATCCGAAAGGGTCTGTCCAGCTTTCCTAAATGTAAAATATTTCCCTTTAAATATATTTATTGCAACAGAAACAATACCCTAAAGTACCAGCTACACTGTTCACAGTACTTTTACTCGCAACATCTCTGTGTATAACGTTTAGGGCGATTCCATGGTAACTCGCGTTACAATAAGATACAATTTTTTCAAGTTTTTGCTAAAATTTTATTACGAATTCAACACATTAAGATACAAAAATGGTGTATATTTAAAGAATTATTTATACTTAACTAAATACATTTCAAATTTTTTTATAAAAATAAAATACGTTTCCAAATAATTGTTAAAAGGTAATGGTAACTCGCGTTACATATTTCGGACAAAGAACTTTGAGTACTTTCCTTCATTATAAAAATCTGCCAAATGAAAAACGTAAATCCATTTTGAATATTTTGGTATGTTTTAAGGTTGAAGGAAGGATGATATCCAAAAAAAGACACAAAAATAATGTTATTAAAATTAAAGATTTTTTATATAATGTGTGGTAACTCGCGTTACTTTAAAGCAGAAATGCAATTAGTGTTTTTTTGTTCTTGCACGCAAATTACTTTTGGTCCAGGTTTATTACTTCGGTGATGACAAGTGCGCTGATTCCATATTTTTTTAAGATGATGCCATATTTTTCCAATAAAATATTTCAACCAAAAATTCTAAATAATAAAACATAAAAGTCCCGAACCATGTCTGAATTCTGTGGAATAGCCCTTTAG
>JAPVRG010176453.1:0-13873 GCA_029783565.1 Rhagoletis cerasi | reverse complement strand
AGCCTACCTTACCTTTGGAAGGGAGTTACGTACTCTCGACGACGTACAGCATGATGTTAAGGCTATTGTGGAATCCGAAAACTTTGTTCCACAAATCACGCCTTACCTTCAAAAACTCAACAATGATTTGAAACGAGCAAAAGAAACCGAGCAGCATATACAAGACAAAAACAAAGACTATTTTGATCAACGCAGGCGACCTCAGGACGAGTTCGAAATAGGTACCGAAGTACTAGTAACTACACATACTCTAAGTCAAGCATCAAAGAGCCTTACGTCAAAGTTCGTTCCAAAAAGAGACGGACCTTATGTCATCATTCGAAAAGTTGGTTCATCATCGTACGAAGTTGCATCTAAAGAGAATCTGAAGTTACCATTGGGCACATACCATGTATCATCACTTACAAAATACAAACATCGCAACGAAGATCAATCTCCAGCTCCTGTTCGGCCATTGCGAAGACGAGGACGACCCAAAAAGCATTAAGAAGTGTTGTCGTGCGCTCGGGACGAGTTCATCACGCCAAAGGGGGAGACTGTAACATGCCGCTTTTATTGTTTTACGTATTTATGTACACATGTTTTATGTTTTGTTAATTTCTTATTTTACACATTCACATATTTGGCAATACCGTGTATGGCAATACCTTTTTCTGTCAAAGTAAAAGTTAAAGTTTTATTCTAATATGGCAATGCCGTAAAAATGTAACAACTCTATTTGTCTCTTTTTCGCATGTGAGTGTTTAATTGTATAACAATTGTATAGCAGGATTGCCATAGCACAAACGGTATTGATCAGTGTGCTTTGCATAGCATATAAAAAGCCTGTGCGCTTATGAATTTGCACATTTCGTTTAGCGATCGGCGGTAAGCGGACCTTCTGGGCGAAGTACTGTGTTCGTGGTAGGCGTTAAGCCAGCCGTTCACAGTATCAGCCACAAGAAGTTTGATATAAAGAAGACTGTCTTTGGAGTGTGGAAAGCGATGGCTGGCCGCTGCAGAGCAGTTATTTCTTATGCCCGCCGCAGATTGCTAAACCATCTTGTTCTTGATTTGTATAGTTATTAGTCTCGTGAGTTTTTTTAAAATAAATAAAACCAACAACCACTCTACACATTTAAAAATGTGTACTTTTCAAAAATGAATAAAAATTCCACATTTTTCGATTTTGGTCGCTAGTAACAGTAATAACTTTTACTTAAATCTATACAAGTTATATATTTTTGCAAAGGGCGCATCAATACCTTTTGAACGGCGTCGATTAGATGATCTTTTCAAAAGATATTGACAAATAACAGCGAAAGGTACCAAAAAACACGTTTTTCGAAAGAATCTCGAAAACGCTTCTTTGAAAAAAAAATTGGGGTTTGTTTTCATATTCAGCGACCCAAAGTGAGTCTAGAAAATACCTTTTTACAAAGGTTAATTTTTCGTGTAAACTAGTGTAATCGAATACCCTAATACATATGTACGTAATATATTTGTCTCGTTAAAAAAAGTCTAAACAAATACCAGATCACGTAAGAAGAACAGTCGCCATTTTTAATCGCATTTAGGAAAACAATAGGCCGATTTTGACATTAGCCGTTTGTTTACACTTGTTCGTTTGTTTTCATTTTGGTGGTGGCTTCAATTCAGCAATCACTTCAATTGTCTTCGTTTTCGTTTCGAAGGTAAGTTCTGGACGTTACCCTTATTTCTGAGAATGCGGAATTCCTGGTCGGGAGGTGGAGGATGCTTGAGGAGCACTGCTCTTCCAACCACCGCTATATCCAATTCGATGTGTTATAAATCTGCGCAATACTAACTGGCATAAGTATGGGGAAGAGCTTGACAGGCTTTTGCCGCAAGACAGCGAGCCAGTTACCCCAGAAAACCTAGTGGAGCTGGAATATCTGGTAGACCATTTCACAGGGGCCTGTAGCAAGGCTTTAGACTTCGTTCCCACGACAGTCGGGTCTACGTAACCGGAACGACCCAGATTTATATCTGGCCAAGGACTTTCACTCCCGCATCATTCCTCAAAAACTCTTGAGAATTTGTATGCGGTTACAACCACCACCACCACCAAGGCTTTAGACTTAGCATCCCCCAAAAAGAAACACTGGGGTAGGAAAAAGCCACCCTGGTGGAATGAAGAAATCATTGTTTCACGCAAGAACTGCAGGAAAACCTTCAATCAGCCTACTGCGCCTGGTAGTGAGGGACATTAGGAGACCTACAAGACAATGCTACGGAAGTACAAGAAGCTCCTAAGAAGGTCGAAAATAAGCACATGGAAAGACTTCTGCAATGGGGTGGAGTCTATCTCAGAGGGGGGAGCCTCAGAAAGATACTCTCAGGTGCTGCCCAGAAAGCCCCAGTGTGCTTGCAAAGACCTGATGGCTCCTGCACTGAAACCGAGGAGGAATCACTGGATCTGCTTCCAGGCACATTCCGGGTGCCACGGACTGTAGGCCGGTACAGCCACAATTAATTGGAGATCATTCACTCACTGGAGATTTCTTCACTAGGGAAAGGGTCATCTGGTCTATAGGGACGTTTAAGCCTTATAAATCACCAGGTCCGAATGGCGTCGCCCCCATACAGCTGCAGCATACATTACAGCAAAGCTCAACGTGGCTATACGCTATAATTAAGGGAGTATTAGCTCTTAATCCTATCAGGCAGGGACCCACAACAACCCAAAAGATTTCAGGCCCATCACCTTTGAACTGAGGATTATGCAGTGACTGGTGGAGGTCCCTATCAGAGAGACGGTTGGTGACGGACTCTACCACACAACATGCTTGTACGAAAGATAGATCTGCAGAAACGGCGCTACATGAAATAGTGTCCCATATAGAAAGATCACTAGACATCAAAGAATATACGCTTGTAGCCTTCCTGGATGGCGCCTTCAACAACATCATGTCGGGCGGGATACCGGCCGCGCTGACGGAATGGGCATCGACTCGTGCTTGGTTGCACTCGTAAACCAAATGCTGCGATGCAGGGCGGTTCAGGCGGAGCTGGCGGGGGTATCGTTGACCAAGTTCGCAAGGGGGAGTCCTATCCCCTCTTTTATGTGTCGTAGCGTTAAACAAACTGCTGTGTGGCATGGAAGGGGGTAGCTATAAGGTTATCGCGTATGCGGATGATCTTACACTAACAGGTGTAACCCCAAGCAAAACAGAACTTGTACTGTTCACAAGAAAGTACAAAATCCCCCCATTGATAACAAATTGGCACAGACCATGCTAAAAACTAAGCGAATCTGTGAAATACCTAGTGATAATCCAGGATAGAAAATTAAGCTGGATTCAAAACACCGAAGAGCGGGTGCGGAAGGCGACCGTTGCCCTTTGTAGCTGTAGGAGAGAAATTGGCTAAAAATGGAGTTTAACCCCGGGTCTAGTGCACTGGATACACCGTCGTGGTGAGGCCGAAACTTCTCTATGGGGTAGTGGTATGGTGGCCAGTGCCAGAGAAGAAAGTAAACAGTTCTAAATTACAAAAAGTGGAGAGAACGGCCCTGATCTGCATTATTGGTGCTCTTCGCATAAATCCTACTATGGCAATGAATGCGATTGTAAACATCATACCCATACATATTATGGGAAGGCAATACGCTGTGATTGCAGCCCTAACACAACAGGAGCTTAGAAGCTGGAAAGCGGCTCGATGTGGTCACACTTGTCTTATCAACCGACAGCTACCGAGCATAACGGACTACTGTGTACCAATGCTCACATTCATTAAAGGTTATAGCGTAACTTAACCTAGCAGAGAATCATGGATCGAAGAAGAGCGTAAATCAATTAGGCACTTACTCTGCGATTCCATTGCACTAGGCAGGCTTTCTAGACGATCTAAGCGCAACTGCAAAGTTTGGAATACGGCAGTTGCTAAGGTTCGTAGACTCCACGAACTGGTTTAAGGAGTAGGGGTTTTTCTGGATCCATGTGGTATCACAATGGGCCCTGATTGGGCCTAAGTGTGCTTGTGTCCTCTGGGCCTGGCAGCCACTTCAACCTAACCTAACCTTTCGTGATTTTTATTGGAGAACCGTGTTATTCTTTTTTCCCCTGAACCGTTTAGAATTTATTTTAGCAACTTCAGGTAGGTAAATACTTAAGTATTTAGCATCCCCAAATACGGAAGTATTTTTTACTTTAGTATTTAAACATCTCTAAATACCAAGTATATATATAAGTATTTAGTATCCAAATAGGTAGGTACTTTAAATACAAAGGTATTGAGGTCTGCTTATCACTGGCTGCATATTACAAGTATAGAAATTAAAATATTAAATTTATTTCTTTAAGTTCACCAAAAAATGCTTACAAAAACCATATATAATATTAGACAGTAGTCGGTAAAGTGTTTTCGACTAAAAACGACGTAAATTGGCCACAAATGTTTTAGAGTTTGGATAACAAGCCTCAAGCTTAAGTATTTCCACTTTATTTCTATTTTTAAAATGCAATTTAAGGCAAGGCCATTTAATACATATTAAGACACGCCAAAAATTTCAATTACCAAATACCAGAAGCTATTGCAAATAGCAAAAACCACTTTTTTTGTACGAAATTCCAACTATTTGGCGGTAAAATATTTGTTCGAAAGGAAAAGACTACCAACAGTTAAACAGCTCTAATCGTGAGTAAGGGAAGTCCATGTTTACCCATTAGTGTTTTTGCTTCTGATGGTGTGGTGTAAACCCGATAGGAGGGACCTAAAGTTTAACTTCGGTAAAGGTGGGGAATTGTTATTTGTTAACCACTACACAACCCTACAATCTGCGTTAAAATGTTTACTCGACATTTATGGAACGGCTTCCTTGCTAATGCAAGCTGCGGCAGACAAGTTGCTGCTTAATGTCGCGAATGTTTGACTGTTGGCGGCATTCAAGAAGTTGGTGGGAGTAGAGATTATGTATTTATGTCTCCATGACTATTTACTTTGCGGACTGCCACATTGAGTGCATATTGGCTTAAAGTGGGCGTCGTCATCAGTGTGACCAGATACTGCGAATTAAAAATGCTAACTCAGTCTTTTTAAGCCACATTAAATGTATAGACGTGAATGGAATAAAAGTACTTACAGGTATTTTATCATTATATTCCTTGGCTTCTGACCTACATAAGTGAACTAATTTCACTTATGACTCGTTTAAACACTGGAAATTTTTTTTTGATTAATCGTAAATATAAATCCAATTAATCAATATGGACCTCTATTGTGTCCTCGTCTAAACTGGTAACTTTCCCATTAGAGGCCTTGAATTTTAAACTCATCATTTATGAATTTTATGTTTCTCTTTATGACTAAAATTAAAAGAAAAAAAGAAGTTTTTTTTTTATTTTAAATCTTTCCGGTTAAAAATAAATAAATGGTAGGTATGTGCTACATATGTAGATAAATATGTATCTACATATTTTAATTGTAGAAATTGTAAAATAATATTTCTTTCATTTGCATATGTATGTATTAGGGTGTTTTTTTTGCGACTATTGTTTTTTTCACTCCCACCCCGAAATTTAGTGGAAAATACCTTAAAAAAAACTCCCTGAAAATTTGAACCCTTAATATTAACATTAAGTACTCGCCCAAGGCGTTCAAAGATTTCACATATAAAATACAAGTAAACTTTGATATTTTTGCTTTAAAACTCTACAGCTCAGAGGCATTGTGAGCTCTCTAGTCAAACAGATGATTTGTTAAGCATTCAAGACATCGAGTTGATGGGAAATCCGCCGAATAGTCCTTACTTGGCACCTAATGATTTATTTTTGTTCCTGTGCATAAAAAAAAATTAACCTTGCTGTTATATAATTTAGTTTGTCACTTTAAAATCAGTTAGCCAAATTCCGCAATATACTTTAAAAGAGATTCTGGGAAATTTTTATTAAAAAAATACTAAAAATTCCAAACAGATTTTTGAAATATGATGAATGCGCAGCAGATTGAAAAAAAAACAAATTTGCACTAGCTGCGAAAATTCCTACCTGGTCACGCTGCTCTCTGTGGAGTGCGAAAACTACCCTGCAGCAATTCGGACTCACCCTAGGCTAGCCCTCAGATAGTCCCTATTGTTATCAGTACTAGTGCCTCATAATTCCCCTGCCAATGATTTCAACTGCCATTTTTAGCATTGGCGTGTCATTGGAACAGGACCGGTTTACTCAACACTGACCGTAAGTTAGTCCTGGGCTAGTCCAATTTTGGAAATTTTTTCGTCGGAATACGATTGCGTTCTGCACTTCACAGATGCTTTTTCATATTTCGGAAACAAAAAAAAATTATTTTATCATTTTATAACCATGTTGCCTCTGACGGCATTTGAACCCGGACCCTCCTGAAAGCTAACAAATAGTGGCAAGCATCTCTGCGCATTGAGCTACAGCCACGCATGTAAATGTGTCTTCAAATGTTCACTTTGAATCAAGGCCAGAACAGGCGATTGGGGCATTTGCAGGGTGGTGTTCCTTAAAATTTATTTATTGAATTGCAAGACAACACCACTCTGTCACTGCCAAACTGTACTTTTCGTCTATCGCTAGACGAGTTTCTTCGGGACTGGTCTGAGGTTAACATTTTCGATGCGGCCAAATGTCCCATTCTAACCGTCAAATTTTAACCCATCAAGGGCTGGTGCTTTTCGGAAAATTGGCCGCCTTGTTGCTGTAGGGTAAGAGTAGCCCAATCACTCAACACTACAACCGCAAAATTGCACAGCGTTTATTCAAATTTCCATGAAATACATATCGCTCTTTTGATGCAAGAGTGTCATAAACTAAAAAGTCAAAAAATCGAGAAAAACGGGTCTAAAGTTTACAGTTTACGTACGCTCCCATAGTAAAATTGAATACAAATTTTCTTCTAATGAGCTATTGTTAATCGATGAAATTGAAATCAATGAAATTTTTACATAACATATAATGAGGTGGTGGCGCTCATTTCTGCACATTTAACTAGATTTTTTTTTTTTGATTATGACACTCTTGCAGCAAATGAATGCAGAAAATTAATAAAATAAAAATAATAAAATTTTCACTTCTTATTTATTGCCAACGCGATAGAAGAAAAAATAAATACCAACTGGGGAATTGACAAAAATTTTAATGGTCTCCTCGAACTTTTTGATGGGTCATCTTATAAAATTTAAATGTAAACAGAATTAAAAAAGACTATTTGTAGATATGTTTGCATGTTTTTATGTAAGTTTAAGCAAGTAGCTTGGCGCCACAAAGGCGTGGTTTAATAGTAAACTCAATAAAATTCCATTTTAATGAAGATTAATCTTGTTGATTGTGTTGATTTTGCTAAATGATTTCTGTTTGTGTGTCCTCATATTTTCGTGAAGCTCATTGTTTGTCATTGGTTTCATTGCGATTCTACATACATAAATGTTTGTATTTATGGAACATATATTTTTTTAATGAATTAATTTAAGACTAAGGACAACGTGGAGTTAAGTGTGTGTTTATCTCTACTTATTGAAAAGTAAAAAACACAAGTAAAAAAACCCGAACTTCGGGCGAACAGTTCGAATTGCTTAGCTAGGCCAAAAGTAATGTACATATGTACATACATACCTATACACATATGTATATGTGTGCACAACACTTTAAAACTGTTTTTGCTGAAAATTATGTCGAAAATAGTAGGCAACAGATTACCAAATATTATCGAACTAAAATTGCATAACTAATTTTTTTAAATTTTCTGTTGATTTTTAAACAAAATAGGCTACAATTTTACACAAATTATGTCTAAAACTATGTTTACATTGGCGTGATTTATAGCTCAATCTTAATTTACGCATAAATTAAGCACAAACTAAGTAATTTCGCCTTGTAAAATCTGTCAGTAAATTAAGATGGAAATACTTAGTTTAGCATAAACTAAGAACCAAATCAAGAACAGATCAGTGTCTGCTCTAAATTTTATCGATAATAATCGATAAACGTATTGTCCCATAACTGATATGCCATTGTGTTTTGACGTTTTTGCTAAATTGTTTGTTTGTTAAATAAAAAATGGAAAAAACCTTATAAAAAAAGAAATCTATGGGGAGATGGTAGTGAAAGTCTCCTTATAGATATTTGGCGATCAAGAATTAACGACCTGCGAGGTGTGCGCAAAATTGGCATATTGTGGAAGAGATGGCAGATGAAGAGATTGCATGTATGAACCCCACTTGATTTAATGAGGTGTTTTATTAGAAATTAAGTATTTTATGTCGTAATGTGAACATACTTTAACCTTTGTTTACCTTTTAAACATAATACAGTGCACGCTCGGTATTCGCGACTGATTAAAAACCAGAGCTCTCGCGGAAACCGAATTTTTGCCATAACTGAACCCATAATTTCGTTGTAAAACTAGTATGTAAGTAATTATTACAGACAAAAACTGACACGCGCCCCACTTTTTTCAATTTAAATCTTATAAATGGGTTATAATGACTATTGCTAAAATTTTAAAATCAAAACTTACCAAAACAAATTCTGAATTTAGGAAAATTTATTTTCTACTTTTAAGTCCATTTATAGAAACGTGGTATATTAAATTTTTGTTTAAATTTTTATTTGTATTTATTTTTTATTTGAAGTCGGTTTGGTTTCCATAATAATAAAATAAACGCATGTATGAGAAAATAAATATGTACGTATTCTTATCACGAGCTTCTCCTAAAATTTGTGGTGTGTCTTGATTTTCTAAAAAAAATGGAGGCACCTACAGATCTACGCTGCCTCCGAAGAGCAAATGGTTGTTTATGAAAAGCTTTTTCAAGGCAGATATACACTCGGGGGTTCGCTTGCGCCTGTCGAGAAGCCACTGCTGTTAAAAAATTTTTCTTCTGTTAAAGAAAATACATGAAAAGGTCCGTTTTTTTTTAAATTAAAAAAAATTTGTAATTTTAAAAACGGTGACACTTTTACCTGCAAACTTTTGGTTATCAGGGTGCTCTCCCCCCACCTACCTTCTCCTCAAGTTTGTCGTCATACTTCTTGGACACCCTGTATATATGTAAGTATTTGGATTAATTTTTTATATAATTTATCTTTTTTCTCTACGTTCTGTGAGGACAGTGAACGGTAGATAATTAAATAAACTAATAAAAAAATAAACAAATAAATAAATATTTTTAAGATACCTTCGACTTGTAAAAAATAGCTATAATTATATCAAAATATTAAATAAAATGACTTAAAATTTTTCTAATAATATCAAGCGAATCTTTAATATTTCTCTTTGCATTCATCCGGCGGTAAAATTTTTCACCACATTAAATTGCTGCACAACATCCTAGTTGTCAAAAAAGCGTTGCTTGCGACCCTAAGTCCTTTATGGGGACCTAATTCGGTTACTGGATATACTGAGGTGCCATTACATCGCAATATATTAAAGTATTGGGAGGACCTGATATAGCTTGGTGATCAACAATAATTACATGCGTCTGATTTGAAGGTGCCAAGGAAAGCGACAAAAGCTCTAACAATGCAGTGCAAAATTGTAGAGCAGACAGCAACAGTTAAGCTTGGGTTTCTTCGAGAGCGGTGCCGTCAAAAAGCGTTTGTAACATTACGTTGCAATGTAAATTTTATATAAGTGGCAACCAATGAAGCGGCAATGCATAACGTAATTTAGCGGCACCGTAACATTTATGACGGTGACAGTGGCGGTACCAAACAATTCTGCAACGTTTTTTGAGAACGCAACATGTAAAGCGGTGAGTTTTTATTTTTACTTATATTGCATATATGTATGTATTTTAAATATTTTGTAGAAAATTACGCAATTTCATTGTATTAATCTAATGAACTTCCAAGCATAAAAATATCATTGCTTGTATTGAAAATGAACTTCATGAAAGTGATTCGCTAATCTGTAAGACTGATAAGCACCATAATTCGCTTAGCCAAACTCTGGAATTCTTTAAGGGGATTGCAATTGAACGCAAGAAACAGGTATCTTTCGACTTTCGAAATGCTGATTTCCACGACTTGGATTGTACCATATCTGACATAAACTGGAGTAATCTACTTCATTCAGAAAAAGCTAGCGAGTGTTTTGAATCCTTTTTGAATATATTGTCAGATATATTTGCCCACAAGCTTTCAAGCCTAGAATTCACGAATTGGCTTGGTACACCTCTTAAAAAGTTTAAAAATTTAAAAAACAAAAGGAATAAATACCACAAATTGTTTAACGCTCACAGAGATAACAATAATTTGAAAGAAAAATATTTGTCATGCATGTAACAGTTTAATGTTCTCGATAAATTTCTTTATAACCAATATATTCTTCTTCTTCTTCTTTATTGGCGCTGTAACCGCCTAAGCGATTTTGGCCGAGTCCAAAACAGCACGCCAGTCATTTCTCTTCTGTGCTAACTGACGCCAATTGGAAATGCCAAGTGAAGCCAAGTCCTTCTCCACCTGG
Source organism: Rhagoletis cerasi (assembly GCA_029783565.1). Classification (NCBI taxonomy): domain Eukaryota; kingdom Metazoa; phylum Arthropoda; class Insecta; order Diptera; family Tephritidae; genus Rhagoletis; species Rhagoletis cerasi. The sequence continues at coordinate 3,439 of JAPVRG010176453.1, read as the reverse complement.
TCTTTCCAACGCAGAGGAGGCCTTCCTCTTCCTCTATTACCAGCATCGCGACCCGCGTTGAATACTTTCAGAGCAGGAGCATTTCTGTCCATTCGAACGACATGACCTAGCCAGCGGAGCCGCTGTATCTTAATTCGCTGCACTATGTCTATATCGTTAAAAAGCTCATACAGCTCATCGTTAAATCGTCTGCGGTACTCGCCATTGCCAACGCGCAAAGGCCCGTAAATCTTTCGCAGAATCTTTCTCTCGAAACCAATATATTAGCAGGTTTGAATTTGAGGTTAAAGAAAATCCGAAAGCTTTTTGGAACTTTATTCGCTCCAAGAGAGGTTTTTCAAACATACCAACCTGCCAGGATTTTAACGGGAAGAGTTCTCAGTCTTTAATTGATACCGTTGTTGTTGTTGTTGTAGCGGCTACAACAACCCCGCCCAGATCGGTTGATATCTCAGTCATTGTCGTCAAGCTCAACTAACGGAAGACCCAGGAAGCGTGCAGCTTCAAGGGTCTGTCCACAAGGACAGAGGTGTTAGTTGTGTGGGGTTTTCCGAGCATGCGAAGAGATGTTTCGAGTCGTGGGGTGTCTCTCCGCATGCCGGACATGTGATGGGCACATCTGCCTGCTCAGGTATGAGTTTAAACTGCTGCAGTAGCCAGAGCGGAGTTGGGCTATTGTGGTTCTAGTCTCCCGAGGCAGATGAAGCTCCGTCTCGTCTATGTCCGGTGGTTGCGTACCTAGAACGGCATTCACAGGTCTGGAGTCTATATAACTTGAGACTGACTCCCTGTGAATGTCGTTTAGGGTCTGCCGGTAAGTAGTCGGGTCCAGAGGTTGTTTTATGAACCTCTGGACTTCGTCCGTCAGTTCGTATAGATGCCTTCTGACGTGCCTTGGTGAGGGCTCCTCTGCAAGCAAGTCTCTGTTTGGATGCCCACGTCTGTGACTTCCTGCCAGAAACTGCTTGCAGAGCATCATGTTGTGCTCCTTAATAGGGAGCACTTTTGCCTCTTCATGTAGATGGTGTTCCGGCGACATCAGTAGGCATCCGGTCGCTGTCAGAAGTGCGGTGTTCTGTGCCGTCTGTAGCTTCGTCCACTGAGTCCAACTAGTCCCAAGCGACCACACAGGCGCTGCGTAGTTTAGAACCGGCCGGCCAATTGCCTTGTATGTTGCCGGGAACGTTTCTTTGTCTTTGCCCCAAGTGCTGCCGGCGAGCGACTTGAGGACCTTGTTGCGGCTCTGTACTTTGTTGACAATTGCGGTTGTGTGCGCCGAAAAAGAGAGCAGACTGTCGAAGGTAACTCCGAGGATTTTCGGGTTGTTCACTGTCGGAATTGGTTCGCCATCGACATGAATTCCCAGTTGCAGTTTGACCTGTTTCGTCCAGGTGGTGAAAAGAGTTGCCGAGGATTTCATTGGGGAGAGGGTCAGGCTCTTTGCAGTGAAGAAGCGAGAAAGTTCGGAGAGGTACCGTTTACTTTCGAGCACAAGTCATCAATTCCATTTCCAGTCGCCATTATCGAGCAATCGTCGGCGTAAGATATTATGGGGGTTGAGGAAGTTTTGAAATGTAATAATTAAACAGTAGTAGGGAGAGGACACCACCCTGTGGGACCCCCTGTTTAATTTTTCTTGGTTTCCTATGGTTGTATCTAAATATCACCGATGAGTGTCGACCACTCAGATAATTTGCCGACCACCGTTTGAGTCCCTGTGGGAGAGTGGAAGACTCAATATCCTCTAGTAGCGTGGAATGACATACGGTGTCGAACGCCTTAGACAAATCCAGAGCTACTAGGACCGTTCTCTCACAGGGGCGGTTTCGGTTCAGGCCACGAGTTATCTGAGTGTTTATGTCGTTAAGTGCTGTTGTTGTGCTGTGCACTTTACGGAAACCATGCTGATGCATCGCTGGGGTCAGGTGTTGAGTAAAGTGCGGGAGTAGAAAGGGCTTAAGTGTCTTCGCTACCGGGGAAAGGAGTGTTATCGGGCGATAAGACTCTCCTTTGTTCGCTAGTTTCCCGGGTTTGAGCAGTAGGACCACTCTCCCCATTTTCCAGATATCTGGGATGATGAGAGTGGCCATAGACACTTTGAGGACCTTGGTGAGGTACTCTACTCCCGCAGGACCCAAATTTTTCAGCATCAGCACACATATTCCGTCTGGTCCAATGGCTTTGGAGGCTTTCGCCTTCCCGATGGCTACCTGAACTTCACCGCTAGTGAAAACAAGAGGCGCACTTGGTGTTGGCAGTTTGCGCAGCCTTCTGGTCAATCGACGTTTGGCCTTGTCCACCGGATGATGCTGTGTAAATTGTCGGCTAAAATAGCTCGCGCATCGCTCCGGGTCCGACGAAGCGTGGTCTCCAAAAGAGATTTCAACTCTGTCATCACGCTTCGTCGGGTTGGACAGGGACCTTACGGTTGACCAAAGCTTGCTCACACCAGAGGTGAAGTTGCAAGTCTTCAGATATTCTTCCCACTTTTGCCGCTTATGTACGTTCACCAGCTGCCGAATCTCCGTATTGAGATCCCTGATTCGGGGATTTCCGGGATCGGCCTGACGTAGGTTGTCACGCTCATCGGCTAGCACAGCCGCTTCAGCAGGGAAGTTTGGACGTGGGTCCGTTATACACCCTGCTGGCACGAAGCGAGCAGCAGCAGCAGTGACAACCCTGCGGAAATTACGTTCACCGAGGTGGACGTCGGTTGGTGTGGGAAGGGCAGCGAAGGTACTTTCAGTAACTTCCGTGAAGCCTTTCCAGTCAGCTTTTTTAAAGTTGACGTAGGTCCGGTGTTCCGCGGAAGCAAAGTTGGCAGGTTTATCGATCGAGATGACTATGGGCAGATGATCTGATGCTAAGATCAGCATAGGTCGCCATGATATGCTGTTTATCAGACCAGCGCTGACTATTGTTATGTCTGGCGAGCTGCAGCAGCTGCCCATAATCCTGGTGGGTGCGTCGTCGTTCATTGTGCAGAATGTCGAATCGTCTATCTGCTCAGCCAACTGTGTTCCCCTACGATCATTTGACAGGCTTTAATGCCAAAGATCGTGGTGCGCATTGAAGTCACCAACTACCATACGGTTTTCACCTCTGAGTAGCGCACCTATTTCAGGGTGATATCCTACCGGGCAGCTGGTGACAGGGGGTATATAAACGTTAAATATTTCGAGCTCGACATCGCCTGACCGGATAGCAATGCCCTGACATTCTAGGGTGGTATCCCTGCGGTCGATGTCTGCTTCGATAAGACTATACTGCACGGTGTGATGTTGAATTGCTGTGCAACTTCGTCTCTTGGACCGCAGCTATCAAAATACCATGCCTTCCCATGAAGACGGTTATCTCTTCAATCTTACTCTGTAACCCGTTGTAGTTGAATTGAAGTAGCTTGATGTGGCTCGGGAGACGTATTGTGGTGCGGGGAGTG
>JAPVRG010176280.1:0-18458 GCA_029783565.1 Rhagoletis cerasi | reverse complement strand
ATTTTTAAAAGCTAAAAAATTTCATAGTTTCTTAAACTCTAACTCCCTAATTCATAAAAAATAAAATATATTGAAAGTGCTCCATAAAATGTAATTTTCACACAAGTTTTCGGTTTATAAAGCAGTTAAAGTCTTTCTAAAAATTCCAAATTCACGAAAAAACAAATACAGCCTTGCCCTGCCCGTAAGTACTATGCATTCTAATATGTATTAAAAAGTGAAGTCAGGGTTATTAGTGAATTATTAAAGATTAAGCAGTCAGTGAGAAAAACATTAATATTTGATCGGTTTGATTCATAGAACATAGATTACCATTATCGATATTTAAATTTTTTTAACAAGATTTTCTATAATGGTACCTTATCCATCTTGTTTTCACGTATAAATAGGCTGTGAATAAATTTTTAACATATGAAAACTTTTTGACAGTTGTTTGCACTGTTTCACAGAACGAGAATCGTCAGGGTTGTGAAAAAATTAAAAGTTTCGTTTCGTTTCACTTTTTTTTTTCATGTGAAAACATTTTGACGTTTCTTTTCATATTTTCACTGAACGCGAATCGAAAGTGCAATGAAAACGTGAAAACAGTTTTCATTTCACCGTTTCACAGAACGAGAATTGACCCCCAGGTATAGACGTGCAGTCACAGCTGTCAATTCAAATGAATTTAGGCAAGCAGTAGGCATGAACCCAATATAGAAGCTCACGTAAGATTGCGACGCTGCATTTGTAATTGCTTTTGAGAAAAAACGTTTTTGAAAGCGGGGTAGTTAGCTGAGCGTTTGTTTACATCACAAACAACACTATTTTATAAATAGTTCAACACGAAAACACATTTTAAATTATTTTAATTAGTCATTTCACCTAAATTGCTCACTGTTTTCTTCGCACTGTTTACTTTTCGCAAGCTTCCAAGAAATCGAATTTTTCCCTTCTCTAGTTCTTGCGCGTTCTTGTGTCTATCGTTCATGAGCAGTATGTGTAATCAGCTTGAAATCAAGTTCTTGATTGTGTAACTTCCAAGTTAACAACGAATACTTCTGTGAGTGACTGTACCTCAAATCAAAAAGTCACTAAGCTGGCAACGTCAGCAAGGTAACGCCGTCGGCGCCATTTTCCTCTGCGCGAAAAAATTTTATCAGACGAAAAGAACATTTTGTGCGTGTAAAAAATTAAATTTTTCATTAAAAACTTGGATATTTGCTTTTTAAAACGCGTTTAACTTGCCAAGGAGAACAATGCGCGTTACCAAAAGTGATATAAGTTTAGAGCTAGAATGCTGGGTAGAGGAGTTATCGCCAGCACAGCTTGCCGCTTATGAAAAGGTGGCCAACGAGCACAATGCTATTAAAAACGCATTAAAATCGGCTTTGACCAGTAACGAGGGAAAAGAACTATTCAATGGACAGGTATTTCAAGCATATTCATTCAAAGGTAAAGTTTTGCAAGAATTGAAGGAGGCAACATTGCCACCGAAAAACCCAGCGAAGCCAAACCCCCCCGCTACGCCTGTGGGTGGTACACGTGGTGGCGGTCGCAAACGGCCCTCGAACTTTGTATACTTGGAATCTTCGGATGAAGAAGAAGACGATGTGCCATTGGCGAAACGTATTGCAGTAGCAGCAGGCAAGAAGGGAGCAGCGCCAGCACAAGGTGGAAGTGCAGCAAAGGGACCTAAAGGTCAAAAAGGTGCGCAAGCTACAGCTGCAGATAAGAGTTCACCTGGTGCCAAAGGTGCGAAACCAGGTGGCGCTGGTAAAGCTTCAACACCAGGCAAAGGAGAAAAAGGCAACGCTACGCCTGCAGCGCCGCCGGCAAATTTCAAGCCCTCAGAAATTAGTTCAGTGGGCGGATTGGTTATAGGTACGGATGGCAAAGATGGAAAGGATGGTAAAGATCAGAGCAAGGAAACTAAACTTCAAGGAAAAACCTTCCCCTCGTTGGTGGTGTTGGCCAAACCATGGCTTAAGGTTAAAGATATGTCGAGTACACGTAGTAAATTAGATTCGAAGGTTAAGCTGGTGCTTATGTTGACGCCGAACAAATTCACTGAATGGCTTATTCAAGAAGGTCTATTAAAATCCGAACAGAAATGTGCAAATCATCGTACAAATGAGTTGAAATTGGGTAAGTTTTTACAAAAACAAATCTACTTACATCAATGACAACAATCTGTAAACTAAAACAATACAAATATATTGATTTCAAAATATTGTGTTTGCTTTTCTAACGATTACAAACTCTACTTGCCTTTTCAGGTGTCTATTCGGACGCCACAAAGTTCCCTTATACTGGCGGTTATGTATGGATCAGTGAATGTTGTCCAATGCGCTTTGTTTCTGTATTTCATGGTTCTATTTTTGAGGGCGCACCACATCCACCATCTTGCATACTGAAACTCGTATATCATTGGTCATGCCAGACAAACATACAAAACGTGGTACAGTGGGTTAAAGTAGACAATGTATACATTAAAGGTGTATACACTTGGCTGCGCGCTATTTGCACATTAGCTGTGCATCAAAAATGCAAAAAGTTGGGTGGACCGGAAAGATTCGTAGAGGTGAGTGTTAGATTGTTTAAAAAATGTGATAATACAAAATCTTAATATATTCCACTTCTCTATTTTCTTTTCATACTTCAAGGTCGGTGTCATCTCCTTGGGCACCACATCGCAGGATGGCCAGCAGCGCCAAGTAAAAGTCGAAGTTTTGGGTGTACTTGATTATACAGAGAAAACTATACGCCTACGGGCCGTAGAACCAGTATCAGATGCTGATCGTAACTATAAAAAACGTTTCCAAACCATATTGGAACCATTGCAACGCTGGGTACACAAAGATAGCGTCATTTGCATTGATCTAACTGTGGACAAAATGACACTCTACTCGATGGGTTTTAAAAACATTATACAAGCTGCAGCAACCGACAGCAATGCCAAGCACACCAACTCCGCCGTTATGGATTACTTGCGTCGCATCGTGCCACGTATGTTCCAGAATACTTTATCGCTGCTTTCACGTCAAATGATACAACAATTTCTGGATGAGTTGGTATGGCGTGAACAGTTTGGCACCTATGCTTTACAGGCCTTCAACAACATCACCGCACACATTGCAGAGCAGACGCGCATGAATACAAATGAAACGCTAACACAGCGCTTGTATCAGGTAGACATTTTTTTTTGAGTGATTACGAATTAGATTGCAATATAATCACTTGATATAAATCATAGGTTGCAACAAATCCATTTAAGGACTGGAGTGTCCTGCCAGCCAATTATCGTGAGACACCGGCTAATACAACGCCAAAGCGATTGAAAAAACGTTAGTACTACAAATTAAAACTTGGTTGATGCGTTTCTCCACATTATTGCACTTCTTTTGCAGCCTAAGAAGATATACTGTAGAATATAGTGGGATAATGCTTTGATTTTTTATCTACTAACACATAACTTTCATTTTTTATCTTCTACCATTGCAGCGGTCACTTAAAAGCTTGATGAAGCAAACTTTCAACTCTAGTTTTTGTCCTAGTTTTATATAAAGTGCTTAAAACCTCAAGCCTTATACCTCAACTAGATGCTAAGTACTCTCGAAAGAGCAGAATAATGTTTTGTTTGTTCTTTATTTTTAAATTTGAATAATCGATAATTGTTGCCACGCTAAATGTTATAACCATAGAAGTTATATTTATACATAAAATATTCATTTTAGAGTACAAATTTTTTAAATTATTACTTAAACTTAATTTTCAATTCTTGTGCTGGAGGCTTCATTCCAAAAGATTAATTTTGTTACAAAAGAGTTACGAGTTACCTTTAATTTGTTTGCATAAAATGCTTAACTTTGTACTCAATCCAGTCTTTTGTCGTATTAGTGATTTTGTTTTACATACTTGATTTGGAAACAAACCTTCAGCATTTTTTAACGTTGCGTAATTTCTATGTAAAAAAAATAAGACATTTGTTAACAAAAAGCATAATATCTTATGGATAATTAAGTGTAGTGAAGTTAAAATATTAATAATTTAATTTTGAATAAATTTCTTGTTTTATTGAAAACTAAACAAACAAGACAAGCTTTTCAATTTTATTTTTGGTGCTTTTATTGTACATATTTATAGTTGGATTTAAAAGTTGTGATTGTAAAAAAATTTCTCAAACACCAAAAAAAAAACTACTTGTAGTATTATGCTTTTTGTATGCGATTTTCGAGAAGTTAGACCTGTTGAGATATAAAGGCAAAATAATTTGAAATGAATTAGACGTTAAAGTCAAATTGGTAATTAGATTCAATAGCTATACGAAAAAGATAGTTGAGTGTAGAAATTTTCTAGCATAGTGGGGTATGCAATGAAGTTTTCATCTACTATAGAGCACAAAAAATTAAGCTGTCTTAGCTGCACTTCCGCTTGAGATTCAAGCAATCAACTTCATAAGTAGACACCTCAAGCGATGTTCCTTTTTTCAGCTATACCTTCAATAACTTTCCAATTTTTCAACATCACGGACATAGTTATATGCATATGTATGTATTTACACCTCATTATCTTTCCTTTACAGCAATCAACGAAGCTGACTATGTTCAAGCAGAGAAAATCGGTGTGAAAAATATTAAAAAGGAGAAAGCGGACAGCTCAAAACATGATACACCAGTTAGCACTGGTCGTCGTGGCCGTCATGCAGCCGCCGCTGCCGATGACGACTACAGGCCGGAACCAAAATCCAAGTCCGCAGGAAAAGCTGGCAGCTCGTCAAGCAGCAAAGCACCACCACCATCCACAAAGGGCTCAGCAGCGAAACATCATGCCTCCAATGCCAAGGCTGAATCTAGCTCTCACAAGAAGATAATGCTTGAGCCCAAGATAAAGAAGGAGAAGGATGTTGATGATGATTTGAAGGGTCTTGAGGAGTTGTACTATGGCATACGCAATGGATTGGATGTAAACTTCGAAAGTTTCCCTTACAAGAATGACAGTGGTGTTGTAGTTGGGGCATCCAATGTAGATTGTCCCATATGTGACATCAACGATTCTTTTGATTCCAATGAGAAACTGCAAACACATTTAGTTTCACATATAATTGCTGACAAGGATTATCAGTTCCAGTGTCTCTTCTGCCTGGATAAACATCCGAGTGAAAGTGTGTTGGCCAAACATAATCTAATAATGCATCCATTGGAAACGAAGTCCGGCTCATCGGCCTCTTATCACTGCTTGATTTGTCAGCAACGTTTCAACTCGTTGCATCACTTAACCGTGCATTTGCAAAAGATACACAATATGCTGGAATTGCCGTATGTATGCCAAGCTTGCGGCTATCGTTCGTCTTCACATCGCGATGCTGTGCGTCACTTCTATGATGATCACAAGAATCAAAACTTTTTGCAGTGTCCATTCTGTTTGGATGTGAGTGTAGAAAGAGTTTAAGGGTTAGTCCTTTCTTTTATAAATGTTCGTACTGTTTTCCAGATTTTCCGCTGCTCCTACAAGGGACGCATTAGCATTACCAATATTGAGAACTACTATATGCATCTCCGTGCCCACATCGGCAGGAAGGATTCTCAGTTGCGTTGCCAGAAGTGTGCGCTTAGCTTTACTGAGAAAGGTATGTATGTAGTTATATTGAAGGAATTAAAAAAATGTGAAGTTATGTTTTATAAATTTAAAATAAAGCAAGGAAAGAAAAATTAATAAAACTATCAAAAACAGCGCGGAATAATTTAAAACTGCTGCACTCTATATCAATAGAACTGTTGGCTGTTTTAATAATTCAGTTATAAATTTCAGGTGCATTGAAGCAACACTCGACCAATCATCATACTAGTCTCTTAAAAAGCACACAAAAAGTGCAGCCACTGCTGACCAACTCTGTTTTGATTACACCACCGAAGGTAAACCGTACAGCCTTCAACTTCGCCACAGATGTATTCTAATCGTTGTAATTTCATTCTTACAGATACGCAGCCACCATCGCGAGCCACTACCGTATACAATCACTTCGAAGCTTGGCGAGTTTTTCGCTTTTATTGACGGATCCATTTGCGCTGAATGCAACTCTGAGATATTAAGCGAAGATCATTTCATGTAAGTGCAGTTATTTAATGCATCCCTTGAATTATTATTCATATTACACATATTCTGTATACAATTGCAGTGGCTTTTTGAAGTGCAACAAATGCAATTACAAGTCGTGTTGTGAACGCGCCATCTTCGAACATGCCGCCGAATGTAGCGGTGGCACTGCTGCACGTGAGGTCATGGAATTACCACTACCAAATGAGATGCATTGCATTTGCGGCTTCTCCACTTCTATTGGCAATAAGATGGCCCACCATTTGGCCACATGCGGCCAGAAGTCCGCCTATGCTTCGGTGGAAGCTGCACAGGAGAACACAGTCAAACGCAATATGCTGGACATGTTGGGCTTAGTGCGACGCGATGGCGAATCTGGCGCCGAAGGTGATGAACAGGGTGGCGAACAGGCAACCACTTCAGCTGAAGCAACCACCACGCCAGCTGATTCAGCAGAGCTGCAACAATCGCAGGGACCACTAGTTAGCGATCCAGCTGCACCCATACAATTCGGCGAAATGGAGGCCACACCAGTGCTGGACAGCAGCAGCGTGCAGCAGCAGCAACAAACAACGGTCGGTCTCGACGACACCAATGTCGTCGATCAGCAGGCAGCCGTGGCTTATGGCGGTCACATTGTAGATAGTGGCGACGTGCAAGCAGCACAGTATCACATTGGCTTTGGCCAGACAGAGCAGCAGCATGCGCTCAACACTTCCGACATTGATATGCCGTTAATTGGTGAATTGGCCGATCCCAATCCGCCTGCCACGCCACAATTTATAGGCGAAGTGCATACGCCTATGTTCGATGCTGTAGCAGCTGCTGAACAACAGCACTACCATCAAATGATGCAACAGCAGCAACAGCAACAGCATCATCATCACCACCATCAACAGCAATGAAAACGAATGAAGCAGCGGCAACGCGACTATACGCTGCCCTGGCAAAGCTATTGAGCAGCGTAATGAAAAAAAGTAAAAGTAAATTGAATTGAATTGCAAAAGCGCGATGGTTGTCGATAGGCATAGGAACAGGCATTATTTGCGGTGTCTTACACGAGAGTGAGTGGGTGAGTTTGCTGGGGGTGTTCACAGAGTACATACTGATCGATATTTAGTTTAAGTAATCAGCAAAAAAAAAACCGGCGAAATGTTTTATAACCGAAAAGTGGCGTAATTTTTACGTTCAAATAATAAAAAATGACTAGAGTTTTATGCTGTTAATACAAGAATAGTCTTGGCGAAAATGTTGCATATATTTCTTTTGGCAAAAAATGAGTGCAAGGAAACGTGAAATAATTTTTTTTAATGCAAATCGAGCCAGCCGCATGTTACGGGCCAACCGGCAGTTATGTATGTATGTAGCTGTCAAATATTTCTCAAGGCTCATACAACTTGGATCAATCGAAATCAGCCGGCGTGTGAAAAAAAGCTAACGTAATTTCCCATTTTTGTCCTGCGCGAGAATTTGATTTGACGCAAGCCTATTTCGGGTGACGTAGAAAAAAAAACAGACGACGTGCGTTTAGATAAGGTTGGACTGCTAGAAAATGTTGAGTTGTGTTAAAACTGTTTGCAGATATTTAGAAAAAAATTAATGTACTGTGGAAACTTCTGTCAAATCAATAGCTGAATTTTTTTTTTAATTTTTACTAAAAAAATGTGTGCGAAGTCTAAAAGTATCTTGGATTTGCTTTGATATTGTTGATTTGCTTTAATAATTAAGGTAAAAATATAAAATATTCTCGTTATAATGTACGTAACCTAAAAAAGAAAAATTAAATGTGAGAAAAATGTTTACAATTTGTTGAAAAACAGTTACGTAATTCATAAGTTGTTTTCTTTGTCCTATATGCTTAAGTTTTACAACAGGATTTCAAAAAGTGGTTGCTGTTTTGTGTATAAAAATTGTTTCTTTCTTCACAAAAATGCAACAACTTGTTGACGGCTGATGTAAAAAACTTTAGCATATAGGACAAAAAAAAGCAACTTGTGAACTGCCTAAGTATTTTAAAAAAGAGCTTTTCATGAAGCTTGCAGCTTGATCAGTTGATAAAGCGCACATATGTAACCTATAATAATTTTTAATAAATTATTAATTGGATTCGCTGATACATATGTTTATAAATAATTAAAAAACCCGTGAACTTCATGAAAACCTCCTTTGATATGATTTTAAATATTTAAATAATTTTTAGAGACTATTATAGAACTATGGACTCCAAATTAAATCTTTTAAACATACAGTGCCGTACAAAAGTATGGCCACAGAGAATTTTTCGCAAAGTATGCAAAGTTTTTTATTCTAATTTTAGTTAATTTTTTATAAAAATATACAGTGCCGGACAAAAGTATTGGCGCAGAGAATTTTCCGCAATGTATGCAAAGTTTTTTTTCCATAATTTCTTTTCGCAAATTTTCTATAAAAATAGACTTGTTCGACAATTTTTTTTTTTTTTGTATGGAAGAAAGTAATAACAACGCGATTTTCTAGCAACGTCAAATTTGCACTTTGTTGTATAAAAATTGAATGGGCTACAAAACTATATACCTAGAATTTTTCAAAAAAAACCAAATTATAAAGTTGCAAATTTTTATAAAATTGTCTAATGCGCAAAAACAGAATTAAGCGGGTATTTCTGTCTATTTTCATTGCGTCCGTAAAAAACTGATTTTCTGCAAGTGTAAACAGCTATTTGTATTTACTTGCAGTTATCAGCATTTCCCTTTTTTGGGTAGGATACTTGGCTTAGGTGTCCACAGCAACAAACAATTTATAACAAAAATTATAAATTTTAGAATGACCAACGCAACAAAAAAATAGAACACTTTACGAGCGCATAGAGCAAAGGTTCTCTGCAATTCATAAGTCTTGAATGTTTAAACCCTTACATTTGGAAAGACAATTTATAACCATATTATTAAAAATAAATTCTCCCATAAGTTTAGCGCTAAATTAATAGGAAAATTTGTCTTATCCATCATTGTTAAGCCTGAAAAAGAACATATGCAACATTTTACAACGCTTTTCATCAGACATTATGCTGTGAATACCCCTATCGAACTCTGCATTGTCTTGTAAATGCTTTTATTTTCTATTTGATTTAGCAATTATATGAGCTGAACACTATTTTATTTTACTATTTGATACAAAATTTCAACATTTGTAAAACTAAACCAGTTTTTCGTTTTGTTTTTATATCCGATACCGCACAGCAACTAGTACTCGCTAAAACACTTGAAAGTTTTTTCTAGTTTTATTTAAATAAGCAGAAATTGCTTAATGCAAAACAAACAAAAAGTAATTAATATATACATACATACAATCGTATTTATAAGGACTCGATAATTCAGGACAAAAAACATTGAAATACTTTAAAGTCAGTTAAAATTAAACAATGACCTACGTCAAATAAAGAAATATATACACACATACATTTGTATACAGTATAAGAACATAAACTAAATACACGGACGTGCATACATAATCACAAGTATGTATGTATGAATATATGTACATACTACGTATACATAAATTGAATTATAACTTTGCAAATTATAAATAGTAAAAATTACAAGTAAAATATGTATAACCGTATGTGTGTGAATACAATATGCACATACTGTACGGATAGCACTTTTATTCACTTTTTTTTTTTTAAAGCATCTAACGAGATATTGTCGAGCGCATGCGCATGTATGTTCATTAGCTGGTGGTGCAATTAAATAACTTTCGCGCAAACTTAAATTGTAAAAAATTTGTTCTTTCGTGTTTGAATAAACTTGATAAATTAGCCAAAAAGTTTACTTTAATTTTTGCATTGTATGTAGTTAAATTAATGTAGAACTACGATTATTGGTAAGTATATATGTATATAAAAAAAAATAAAACAAAATAAGGTATAATATTGCACCGATAGAATAGGGGCTATCGCCGAACCATCGTAGCGGAATTTTTGGTTTAATTTACAAAAATGAAATTCGGATTCAGAGATCGCGCTTTCGGTAGATTTCACGAAAATTGTATAATGTATTCAGTGATAGCCCCGAATTAAAAGAGAAACGAAAAACAAAGGATTCTCTTAGAGAAAGAAAAATAAAAGACTCCAAATACGTTCGAGTTTTGAGCAAAATACTGCAATTATTTGTCTAGCTACGTGGCTCTTCAGCTGGCTTTGAAAACGTTAGCAGCGTTGAAAGTTTTAATCTTTGCTATTACTTTTTTTTGTTTCTTTCTTTAGTTCGTCATAAGTGTAGGCTACTTTTAGGTACTCGTATATAAAATTTGGCGTTTTCGAATTTGGCACCATACCTCTGACACAAGCACTTTCTATCGCTGACCATTACTACTCATTTGCCGCATCTTCGATATATGCAAAGCTGACAGCACCAGCGCGGTGTCTAATTCCTTTTGCGTGCCACGCTCGCTATCGAGTGAAATCTCAGCGGCGCGTTCATGAAAACGCGACAAAACACGAGCGCGATAATCTAATTAGAAAAAAAAAAGAAAAATGAAATTTAATTTCGCTACAGCAACAGTTTCAACTAATTTAATTTAACTCTTTTACGCCCTTTAAATACTCACCCACACTCCCCGCTAGTGGATTTCCGGTCAAACGCAATGTCTCTAATATCGGCAGGCGTGCCACATTATCGACCTCTTCGAGATCGTCAATGAGATTACAACTCAAATCCAAATTGACCAATGACAGTAGCTTACGCAAACCACTCAACTTCTTCAACCGATTCTGCGCTAAATTCAAAGTGACCAAATTACCCAATTCCAAGTGCCAATCAATGCATTCAGCTATGAGATTAACCGATAAAGACAGCGTCTGCAATTGTGCGAGTTCAGCTAGATTTTGCACGGCGCGTATGCGATTCTGATCAAGCACTAGTGTACGCAATTTGGGCGCTGTACGCACGCTGGCATCAATTTGCGTGAGTAAATTGCCGGTCAAGTCGAGTTCGGCGAGATTGCTCCAATTTGTACGCACGCATGGTAAACCACTTGATATGGGCACATCGATGCAGCTGCCAGTCGAGGTCGATAGCGCTGCCGCAGAACTATTAGAAGTGCAAGATACAGCATCTGGCGCAGCAGACGTTGCTGACGCTGATGATGATGCTGCAGCTACAACCGTATCTCTGTGTATGTTGTCGCACATGAGTATTTGGTTGATGTGTGTCATTGTGGTGCTATGCACACAAATGGTCTGCATTGTTGGTTTCAGAATTGCAATGTCAACTATATTTTCGGTGGAAAGCCCATGGAATTTTAGAGTTTTAACGTTACGGAATGCATTTAGTGTGAAACGGAGATTTTTGGGGATAATATTGCTGCGGCCAATAGGCACATCGACTGTGTTATAGTCGTTATTGAAGGAATTGTTGTCCTAGATGGCGAAGGGAGAGATTATATTATTAGCGTGTTGGCATTCATAAGCAAAACTGGTTTACCTTCACAGGCGTCACAATTAGAATCTCCAACTGGGTGCAAAAGTCTAGTACATGTGAAAAGTCAAATTTGCCACGGTGTTCGATATTCTCCGGTGGACAAGGCAGACACAACCGTTCGCTTATCGCATAAACCTGCCGGAAAAGACGGATTCTAAAAATATACTCTTTAACGGCGGCATATGTACATATATACACACCTCTAATGCGGAGAAGTTGAACTCCTTTTTTGAGCCTAAAAGCGTGCTTCCGGATTCGTTAAATAATTTAGCCAAGTCCTGCAGCAGGTAAATTATATCGTATTTATTGAAATCCAAGAATTCCGCCAACACACGCGGCAATTGTATACGAAAAAATACCAGCAATTCCTGTAAATATTTTTCTAGCTGTTCTCGCCTTTGGTCGAGGAATGCAGGATTTTTATTGCCCACCAACTGGAAGATAAGCAAAGTAAAACTTCAAATGTTCTCACAGTCAATTCTATTATTCCACCTACTTTCTTTGGTGGCAGCAGCTTCTTTGAGATTGCTATTTCATCCACCAACTTTTCGTGAAGTTGAGAAAAATCGCGATAACGTCGTTCCACCAGCCACTCCACCTGGTGCACGCGCACTTTGATGTCATAGTAGACGACGCCACTAGACGATTCAATATACTTTGAAATACTGACATTGGTATCGGCGTTTTGTCGAAAGTAACAAGACATGTTAACAATTAACAAGTTTCCAGTACGACGTGAACAAAAGCTGGACGTTATTCAATCGCTAGCGTCAATGATGCAGAGCTCTTGTTACCTGGGAATATCAGTTAACGCGTGAACACTTGATGGATCACATTAAGTTGTTGGAGCTCGACGTGTATGTAAATATTTGCCACACAATTATTAAAAAAAAACACAAAATTGAAATAAATACCCAACAATACAATTTAATTAAATTACACTATTTTTATTGTAGGAGTGCCAAGTTGTTCTCGTCAAATTGTTTTTTTTTTTCATGAATGAGCAAGGCGAATTAATATAAGGTGAAAGCAGGAGTACAAAAACAAATATTTACATGTATTTTGTTTTTGCTTTGGCGGCGTAAACTGTCAAAATCTGTAAGAGTGTGTGTGAAAATGCAAACAAAATTTTTCAGTTTGACATTAGAAGCCGTGCGGCGAAACACATACACAAAATCAGCTGATCTAGTAACACCACCTTATATAAATTCGCCTTGTGAATGAGTGAGCACGTGTGAAAACAGCTGTTCTGCGGGAGGCGTAAAAATTCCTAAGTCTATCAAACTGTGGAAACGAACAAACTCAAGGTGAATTTATAAAAGTTGGTAGCTCTAGTTTAACGGCGAAATAAAATAAGAAACAAGAAACAAAACTTAATATTTTTTTTAAATAAAACTGATTTAACTAATAAATAAACTATATCAATAAACATTAAAAACAACAATCTCTGTTTATTAAACGCCTATGAGCAGAGATAACACAATATCGATAATTCTTTCGCGATTACTTTTAATGTCTTCTGGTCACCCCTACTTCCCAGCTGTCAGGCTGCATTTGTTTACGTCCACTTTTGGCGTTTTTGATTTGTTGGCTTTTTGCGGCTTTTGCATTTGTAAAAATCTGGGCGATTTCCTTTTCTCCGTACACCATTTCGGGCTGTAAAAGATGAGATAGAATTCGCGTGAAGTTTAATAAGTTTTAAACTAGTTTAGCGGTGCAAATACCACAGCGGTATGGCATTTTTAGAAGACTGTATAATCGTGTTCGTGTCACAGGTTGGTGCCTTGCTATGCAGGACATGAATAGGCGTTTGATTAATTTTTATATTTTCTATAGATCCTGTTCTTCAGTGGAGGCTGGTTATTTTTTATGAAACAATTATTCAAGAACTATGAGATACGACATATTTCCGTGCAGCTCATATTCTCGGTATGCTTTGCACTGTCGCTCACCATGTTTGAGCTGATAATCTTCGAGATTTTAGGAGTGTTGGAGTCTAGTTCGCGATATTTCCATTGGCGGCTCGGCTTAACCTTGCTACTGCTGATGGTGATTGCCGTCATACCACTATACATTTTATATTCCGTCATACATAGTATATCATTTGGTAAGTTGGTATTAACATTAGGGCCTTTCCCGAAGTCTTGCAAAGCCCTTGTGCACGGTTCATGGTAAAAACCGCCTTTCCTACGGGAAAACTTTGCAAACCCTGCAATCCATGCACAGTGCAAGAGCTTTGCGAAACTTCCCCTATTCTAACTAAATACATTTCCCAAGCATTCCTTTAGTATCTGACAAATGGGTGCGCATCATTACCGCACTGTGTTGGTTTGTGTTCCTCTATGGTCTTTGGAAAATCGGGGATCCTTTTCCGCTATTAAGCGTTTCACATGGCATATTCACCATCGAACAAGGTGTATCGCGTATTGGTGTAATTGGTGTGACCGTAATGGCTGTGCTGTCTGGGTTCGGTGCGGTTAACTGTCCATACCAAAGCATGACTTATTTTATAAAGTAAGCTAATACGCATTTTTTGAAGAATACGAATTTAATATTTTTCACATCTTCAAATCTATAGGCCGGTTTCCCAAAGTAATATCATAAATTTGGAGCGACGTCTAATGCTTACAGTCGACATGATAGTGGCGAAAAAGAAGCGTATCGCATTAGAAGAACATCGTCGAAAGAAGGAAAATTACACGAGAAAAGGATTGTGGAATATTCTAAGTTCAGCTGTTAACCGTCTGGACAGCAGTGGACAAGGTTTATGTCAATTCAAAAAATTTATTTTAATCAGCAATATAAACTAATTTTTTTTTTTTTAGATATTGGTCAACTCCGTTTAGAAATATACGGCTTGGAGGAGCTAATGCGACAGCTTTTCTTGGAAATTAATTCAATGAAAAATATGCAAGAGCGCCAGAAGTGGTCCCAGACGTGGCAGGGGAAATATTTTAACGTGTTAGGCCATTTTTTCAGCATTTACTGTCTGTGGAAAATATTCATTGTAAGCAAACTTTCATACATACCTCCATTAGTTTATCGATGCTTCATTTACTTTGCAGTGCACAGTCAACATAATATTTGATCGGGTCGGTCGCAAAGATCCAGTTACACGCGGGCTTGAGATCGCCGTGCATTGGTGTGGTTTCGATATCGATCTTGCCTTTTGGAATCAGCACATATCCTTTCTGCTGGTGGGATGCATTGTGGTGACGTCCATTCGGGGTTTACTGCTAACGCTAACAAAGGTTAATAATAGACATACATATACAGTAATTTTTAAAGAGAGATTTAGCATCTGCATTTTCTTTACAGTTCTTCTATAGAATATCATCTAGCAAATCCTCGAATATAATAGTTCTTATTATGGCTCAAATAATGGGCATGTATTTTTGCTCATCAGTGCTGCTGATGCGTATGAATTTGCCTGCTGAGTATCGTGTGATAATTACTGAGGTACTAGGGAGTCTGCATTTCAACTTCTATCATCGTTGGTTCGATGTTATATTCCTTGTGAGCGCATTGAGCACCATTTTGGTTTTATACCTCTCACAAAAACCTAAATATGATGCAAGCATAGATTAGTAAAGATAAAGTGAGCTACATAATGGCTTGCTAAAAGTTTTTATATTTGCAGTTTGTAAAAAAAATTTACAAAGATTGTAATTAGGTTATGTATGTATGTAGGTATGCTGCCGCAAAGGATATTTACTCGTATTTAGTAAACCAAAAATAATTATATAACAGTAACATTGTTAAGCCTAGTATATTTATATGAATTTGCAAGAGCTATGAACAATTTGATGTCACATGTAATGTAACGATTTTTTGCCTACTCCGCAAAGCACAAAATTCTGCGGATCATATAAAAAAAGGTATGTATTTCATCACTGCTAAAACCTATTGCAATAAAATATTCCATTATTTTAAAGCAATTGTTATTTATTCCAGCATAATAATTCTTTCATGTTTATATCATGATATATGTATGCAAAGTTAATTAAACGAGAGCAATAAACTTTATATGTTATACGTAGTTCTACTCCTCTCTGCTTGTCATTTCCGATCGACCGTGATCGCCGGAAGTCTAAAAAATTTCAGCGCGTTTCAGGTTGCGCGTTACTTACAAGCTTTTTAGGTACGAGAACGCAAAAACTGTGATAGTTTTCTACAATTTTAGATACTAGTAGGTAAAAATTATCCAGTAAATTGCCAGTAGCTCTCCAGTAACTCTTAATTTCCGAGAATCCGCCCTCAAAGAGTCCAAAAAAAAAATACGTGAACGCAAAACCAGTAACAATTTATAAGGAAGATGAAGAGTAGGAAAATTTACAGAGGACGTGTTTCTTTGTTCATTTCAAACGTGCAGAATACATTTTTCTGTTTACTTTTTTATTCCGGAATTATAATGATGCAAAGAACGTAAATAGATGTACGTTCTTTGGTTTAAGGCAAATTTTAGTGGTTTTAAAAAATATTTGAGCGGTCAATTTGAGTAGCTGGTAACACTGCTGCTAATTCAGGATGAAATCCACACATGGCATATTTCGCTGCCACAAAATCAGTTGGATTTGGATTTAATTCGCGCTTATTTTACCTGAGTTGAGCTCCTTGTTTGTGTTTGTTTTTCTGTTACCGATTTTGTTAAGAAAACTTGCAACTTTCAGTGTCATATTTGTGTTCTAAATAACATTTAAAATAAGTGAATATGAGTGATATAAAATCATTCGAAAGTCGTCGTTTGAATGCCTCAAAGGAACGCGCAGAAGCTGAGATTGCAAGTGCCGCTGCATCTGTTTGTCTGCATTCAGAGGTATCGTCCTTGCACGAGATCAGTGTTATAGAAAATATGACATCATTTCTTTTGGAGCATGGTGGCGCCGATGTAGATGCTAATGTGCTTCGCACGATAGCAGAGGCACTTTCCAAGCGGGTCAATGAGTAAGTAGCTGTTGAAATGTTTTCTCTATGTTAAAAGGTAGATTTAATTTACTTTTACATGCTTATTCATTATTGGATTACGAAGGGACTTATATGGAGTACACAATAATCTTCAAAATCTTAAGTAATGGTATTTGCGGCAGGTAAACCATGCAATTTTATTGTGGTCGCCTTCCAAGGCTTTGCTGGTCACGGTGTGTAGATAGTATGTATGTACGCATGTGTTATGCTGTTTGGTTCACCGTTTTGCAGCCACTGTTATGGTGATATCGCTTCTTGTAATAGCTTATCACATACATACATATGTATATAATATCACATCATACCGTGACATCACATCGCTGATAATAATAAAATTTCCATGAAAGCCGAGTCTACTGTACTTTTGGCCAAAAGCTAGACTTAAAGCTTGTATAGGTCAGACAAGCGGACACAATAAATTAAATTCACGAAAGGCTGTGTGCCTTTTAATCTCATTCAACCGATGTGGAGGTAGTGTTTATTTAACCTTAATAAATATATTTATAGGTGAATGCGTAGAATAACATATATACTAGTATTTTAAAGCAATCCAAATTTAGCCATACATATGCATGTATGTACACATAATGTACATATTTGAGTAATACTGATAATATTTGACTGAAATTGATACGGACGAATTTATGTAAAAACAACATGTAAGTAGGTACATATGTATTCAGGTCACATATTACAACATCAAGAGCAGATAAGTCCGGGCCCGAATCGAGGCATTCGTGATGGAATGATTACTCGTTTCGAATCGAATCCAATAAAATGACAGCTGTTTACTCTCAAATACAATGGTCAGTGATCACCACTGGCCCTACCGCTAAACTTTCTCGTTCAGTGTGTTAAAACAAATGACACTTTATAAAGAAAAAAACAATGTTGCCCTACAAAAAAACTAAACTATGAAACGGACTTCAATTCGCACTTAAAAACATATGTACATATGTGTAAACAAGTAGCTATGTATACAGTTGCAACACTTGAATTTCCTCTCCTTCCCAAAAAGAATCTCATACACTGTAATCCAGCATTTCACTGTTTTCTCGCTGAATTTACAACCCTCCCGAACGAAAACGGCCGTTACATTAGGCTTGTTTCATGTACACACACATACATATGTACATACATATTCCGTACTATAGTTCTACTAACCTAATCGTTAAAATTTTAATTGTAAATGTCTCTGGTGCACTATATTCAAATGAATATTGGCATAGAATTTTTGTTATTTCTATGATTTACAGTAAAATGTTGAAAATTTCTCAAGCATTTAATTCATAATCATTATTTTGAATTCATATTGATAATTAGCAAGTAAAGAAATGTAAGTTCGGGCGAAACCGAACATTAAATACCCGGTGCACGTATTAAACATCGTCCATAAAAATCTTATTTCATGTTAAAGAGTTTGTTGTGAGTACCAACTTTGAGTAAATTATCGTTTCTGAATTTCGAAATATCGAAGTTTTTATATTTCTGAAATTTACCGGTATATGAAAAGTGGGCGCAATTTTCGCCCGATTTCAACCATTTCCAACAGCTTGTTTTTGGTGTCAAGTACATTAATTTTACTGAGTTTGGTAGAGGATAAAGCACCGCTACCTTAAGATCTATTGTGCCCCCTTCATGGATTTATATTGTGTCTATAAGTCCAGTATCCGAAAGAAACTTTAGTATGGAGCCTAAATCTACGGATTTCACTTCGCCTTTGGTTATCAGATGTTCGCCCAGGTGCCTCTTGCGTTTGTGCATTAGTGCAGGACATTCTTCTAAGATGTGTTGTGCAGTCTAGTTATCCGTCCTGCAAAATCTGCATCGCTCATGCGAGTAAATTTCCAGTTTAGTCAGGTGATAGTTCAGCCTGCAGTGACCTGTCAGGATTCCTGTTACAATTCTTAGGTTGTTCTTTGATAAGCTCATACATTCCTTGAAGCGTTTTAGGTTATA
>JAPVRG010176041.1:0-23198 GCA_029783565.1 Rhagoletis cerasi | reverse complement strand
AAACATTTTCGTAGAATATTTTAATCCTTAAATGTCCTTTTCTAAAGGATATTTTTTGATTTTCTCGAAAAAAGGGTCAAATTGACCCATAAAGAAACCAGTTAGAGGGTTAAGATCTTTCACAAAAATAATCCTCATACAATTCCACAATACAACTCTGACCATAAGAATTCTCTCAGACATTAACTTACAACATTTTTTTCATATAGTATAATGCTCCCTTTGACCAATAAATGAAAACTTTGACCCACTGTAAAAAAAAACTCAGACGTGCTGGACCATAAGTTTGTTCTACAAAAATGATCTACTCAACATACCCTTTCAGAATTATGGGGTCGCTATTCTGTTCCATTCAAAAAGTCTTCATTTGTTGGACAGTGTACTTATGTATGTACATAGATATATGTTTTGGTTTAGTGAACCTGACAGCATGTGCAGTTGAGCGAGAACATTCTGCGCATAAATGAACGCTTTGTCTGAACTGCGTAACCGAGTGTGAACGCTTCTGACATTTTGAAAATTAATTCAAATAGTTTCTCTGTTTTGTAATCTTGATATCGACCCGGATCAGTCGGATCTTAATGTGCGATATATCGATGTTCTTGAAATATTTTGGTTATTCCAGTAGAACTATTTAAAAAAAAAATTTATTGATGAATGTAGGTGCCACCGATATGTGTAAAAAAGCGGCCCCTAGGTTCTGCCAAAAAAAGTTCTTTTTCGAAATCGCCCTGCAAAATTTTTTCAACTCTGGTGTGAACGGCGAACTTTTTTTTGTTTGCTTGTAAGGTGGTACGGTCTAATGTACATATCGTCGCCTGGGTAAAAGATTGTCGTATGTTATTCACGTTTTCTATGCGCTTACGACAATCTTTTACCCAGGCGACGATATGCGTAGGAAATAATGTTACTCATACGCCATGTATAAACACGTTTAATCAAACTTAAAGCTTGCTTTCACTATGCCAAATTCAATGGCATTTGTTTTGGCCCATAATATCATCGGTAAAGGTACAGATCGAAGAGATAAAATTGTGTCAAAATATGTCGGCAAATTTTGTCGTCAAAATAACAGTGAAATCCAGCGCTTACATAACAAAAAAAAAAACAATGCTAATCGATAATTTGATGTAGAGAATTTCTTCCTTTAACTTTCCGATCAAAACGGCATAACGAATAAAAATCGTTAGGGAATTATTTCAGGGTACGCCTAAAAATTGTGCCAGATTAACTGGGCCACACGTATGTATGTATTTATGCATCTCTGCGTCAAAGCGTATGTATGTATGTGTATCTTTTATTACGTAAATATACACTTAGGGCCAATTTCCGATGAAAAAGTTAAACGGCACTTAAGTTTAATTATGTATTGTTATTTAAATGTCATTTGGCTTTCGTTGGTTTTCAGATCACTTTAATTTAACATTAACAATTGTCGACTAAGAGATGGCGCGCTCGATGCTTGTTCCTTTAAATTGTTGTTGCATTTGTTTGTTTGTTTACATTTTGTACTGAACAGCTGATTGCTGCAGAGAACATAAATACCTTTTCTGATTGATGTCAATCGGTAATACCACTGTCAAAGATATCACATATAAATTGTCGTCCCGATCGGAGACCGTTTAGGCGTGTCGCACAGGGGTCAAAGTTCAGATTCCTCTATGGAGACTATATCATCGATCAAAACATAATCGTTATTGCCCGACGTTTCGCTAAAATCATTAGCATCCTCAGGGGCTGGTTATTTATTTACATTAGAAAGCCTAAGAATAATGCAAAAAAGAGAAAACACAATCAACAAGAAAGAAGACACCGATGACATTGCTGCTGCATACATTTTATGTTTATAACGAATACAAATAATTATTAGTATTGAAAAAACTACCACAACAGGTGGTACTGAAGTAGAATTAAGTTTTTATTAAATATCGTCAGTGTAGATCAGAGGTGCACACGGGAGTCTGACGGAGCCACTCGGCTTTCACGTACAAGTCGTGTGTGCGACGCTACCGAACTTATGCGCCGCTTGCAGCCGGTCAGTTTTCGTTTGAACTTCATGCTGTAAGCATCGTATGCGCGAGCTGTTTTGCTGAGTATACACATACTGATACAAAAATATTGCGCTTGTATTGGGAGCTCTGCCAACGCTGTGCACCTCTGGTGTAGATGCAACACCACCCAATTAATTTTTCCCAACTTTTCAGCAAGCACGAAAAACCGATTTATTTCAATAGATTTGAAAAATAATCATCCCATTTTTGACCTAATTCGAATTAGGTGGTGTTGCATCTACACCGACGATATGTTAAAGTAGATATTTGTGTAAGTATGATGTAAAAAGGTCTAATGTGCATTTGTCACAAGTCATATAGGTATGTTCCTTTTGTTAATTGTGTCAAACGTTAATAACTGTAATTTTTGTATTTATGTATTTATTGTTGATGCAGTGAAAATAAATAACCAGCTCTGATTTTGATTTTTTCGATAAAAAAAATCGTTATTTTGGATTTTTATTTTGTCGATCATTTTTAGCCGTTATAACGGAGACTGCTTTTTTAAGACCGCTTTAAATCTTTCATGATCGAAAAAATAAAAATCATAAAATAACGATTAAATTTGATCGAAAAAATAGAAATAACGGTTAAATTATGATTTTTATTATAAAGATCATAACCGTTACGATCCCTGGACTATATACGCCTTAACCGACTCCAATCGGGAACAAAATTTATATGTGATATCTTCGACGTTAGTAGTATCGATTTTGGGTATTAGATGAAAAAAAAAAAATTAATTTAAAATTTTTGAGTCTCCATAGAGGAATCTGAACTTTGACTCCTGTGCGACACGCCTAAACGGTCTCCGATCGGGACCAAAATTTATGTGTGATATCTTTGACTATATTAGCATCGATATATATTCTACATACATATATACATACATATATGTATCTATTAGTCGTAAAATATTTCTAAGTATCGTATTTCTGAAAAAACTGTTTGTACTATTTACCATAGGTGTTGCCAAACTTTCCAAATCCGAACGATCCGAAACCAATGGATACTCATAATGAAAGCCTTTTAAAACTTTTCAAAAGTATTGCCGGTCCAGACATGGAAGTAGATTGGATGGAACTGAAGCGAATTCTGGATCATTCAATGAAGGATGGTAAGTACTTAAAGTGGTGTACGAGTATTAACACGCAATAAGTACATACATACATAGAATCAAAAAATATTCATGTTTGAAATGTTGATTTCTTAAATCCCAGATGTGCAACATCCGATGGCTGGCAGCTTTCATTTTTGGCGTGCAAATATTTTACACCACATAATATGATGAAAAAAGAGAGATCATTGTTCCGCATGCCATGAAATTGACAGTTCGCATGCAATGGCTGATCACAAATAGAGAAAGGGGTAAGCTTTGAAGCTCCCTCAGCATAAATTCAGTTTTCTGTCTTTTGGTATAATTGAAATTTTTGTGTATGCCAACACTACTTTACATCGTTTGCTGTGAGAGTCGTCAAACTCGCTCTCACCGAGTTTGATACAACAACAATTGCATGCAGTTTACCAAACACAATTTCTGAGTAACATCACCCTTATACATGAGTATATAAAAATACAGTGTATGTCTGCTGGCGGGTACATAGTTTATAGACCGATGAGCTCATATTCCAAGTATACGTTTTTATTGTTGATCATTATTCATAGGGTAAAAAAAAGATGGCGCTGGAGTTATGTAGGATGTCTCTAAAATCCGAATTAAGAATATATTTGATATCTATTTATGTATGTATGTACATTAAGGTGGTCCTTAAATGTATTAAGCACACTTACATCCGATTACCTAAACCTCAACCCCAACATCGATGCTAATATAGTCAAAGATATCACACATAAATTTTAGTCCCGATCGGAGACCGTTTAGGCGTGTCGCACAGGGGTCAAAGTTCCGATTCCTCTATTGGGACTCAAAAAATTAAAATTAATTTTTTTTCATCTAGTACCCAAAATCGATACTTCTGTAGGCGCAGATTTCACATATAAATTTTGGTCCCGATTGGAGTCTGTTAAGGCGGATAAGTTTCTATAGAGGAATTTGAACTTTGACTCCTGTGCGAGACGTCTTAACCGTCTCCAATCGGGACTAAAATTTATATGTGATATCTTTGATCGTGGTATTACCGGTTGAGGGGGTGAGACTTAAGATTTCATTTTTAAGGACCACCCTAATGTACATACATATGTATGTAGCCAGCCAGGAAAATGTCCGGAAACGAGTCCGAAAATGGAAAAAATTTCGTATACAAATCTGATGTTTCATCCGTTTTCCGATTTCATATTCGGTTGTACCCGGATAATTTTTCCCATGAAACTGTGCATCCGAAACGTGTGTTTAGAAAAGTACCGAAAATGATGGTGAAACGGTTACATTTTTGGCTGTTTTCCTAAAAAATTTTCTGATTAAACTTTTCGTTGAGAACGCTTTCATTCTGATCTTCACAGGGAATAACCCTAAATGTTTTTGGTTTTGTATGAAAATCTTTCATAATAAATCTATGAAATTTATTCAATAAAGTAAATGATTTTGTAAAAATTATATAGTTACACCATATTTTACATACTAAATTTTTTACAGATTTACCAAAAAGTACAAGTTATACGCCTTACAACTATAATTTACAAAATGCAGATATTGGCGGTAGTGCGGTGCCAGAAGTCGACGGTGGTGGCCTAAATATTTTAGCTCTTCTTTGCGGTCCATTTTGTAAAGGTACACCATTTGAAAGTATGTTTGCAGATACCAATGAACAGAATCCAACTAACATGAATCATGTTAAGCCCGGCAATGTGGGATTGCCACCAGGTGAGAAAGACTTACAAAAAAAAAAATTACAAATACACCCATACGTTTGTACATGCCCTGCAGTGGAAAGTTAAACCAGTCACTAAAAATACCAGTTCATGAACTGGTATGAGCTAAAGTGATGGCCTACAAGTTCGACAATTTCGAACAGCTTATGCGCGCAGCGGCATCTGCCTTTGAAATGTCAAAGCCAAAACTAAAACGCAAATATTTGCTTTTCCCACAAGTGTCGGCTGTGACGTCGCGTAAAGACTACTGCTTCTGGTTCTGAAATTGCGGGTTCGAGACCGATTGGAGGTGGTTAAGACTTTTCTAATTAACTAAATGCAAGTTAATGTGAATTATTTGAATTTAAATAAAATAACAAATACGTGAATTTAATTTCATTTGGAAATAAACTAAATACTTTAATACCATCAAAATTAAAAAAATTGTATGTATTTATGTTTTTTTTTAACAATAAAATTTTAAAACTACAAAAAAATATGAATTAAAAACAATTAAATAAAAAAAGAAAAATATTCCAATGCTCTAAGACTTGACCTCGAATCTCTCGAATGGAGCACTAGTGCTTTGCTCAATTAGCCATTGTGACTGTTGGAGCGACGCCATCAAAATTACGTACTTATTCCTTTCATGTGCTTAAGCATACCCGGGCAACTGACATTTCTTAGGACATCGCCATGCTAAAAATACCAGTCGCAAGCATGGAAAAAGGGTGGAAGACGAATTAGTTGAGCTGAAAAAGCTAACTGGTCGAATTCTAGTTCCTTACTAGTAGCTTTCCCTGCAGGGTGCATACATATGTGTGTAATTCTTAACTACTTTAATCTCTTTCTTTAGTTGTACTCGAGGAAAATACTGGATTTTCCAAGGATGTCTGCCGTTCTATGGTTGCTATGATGGATGTCGATCAGTCGGGCAAATTAGGTTTTGAAGAATTCGAAGCCCTACTTACCGACATAGCAAAATGGAAAGCGGTATTTAAACTCTATGACACCGAACAAACCGGACGCATTGATGGATTCAAATTACGTGATGCGCTCAACTCTGCCGGCTACCACCTCAACAATCGCATACTCAATGCACTGGCGCACCGTTATGGATCACGTGATGGAAAAATTTCTTTCGATGACTTTCTCATGTGTGCTGTCAAAATTAGAACTTATATTGGTGTGTACTCGTGATTTTCTTTTTACATACATACCAGTCGATCTGGCACTTAAAGCCGAAATAATTCCACAACGGTTAATTGATATGATTAAAAAAATGCAAAGGCGGCCGCTGTGGTGTAGTGGTTAGAAGTGCGCGCTTCCACTCCGCAGGGCCTGGGTTCAAGCCCTGGTCAAAGCAACATCGCAAAAAAAATTATAGAAAAAATGTTTTTTTTTAACAGCGATCGCCCCTCGGCAGGCAATTGCAAACTTCCGAGTGTATTTCTGCCATGAAAAAGCTTCTCATAAAATACAATCGCTGTTCGAAGTCGGCATAAAACTGTAGGTCCCTCCCTTTGTGTGATTGTGTAAGCGCCAATCTACTATTATTATTATTATTATTAAAATAACAAAATGTTCTATCCCCTAATTTAACACGAAATCTTTGTAACTAACCGAACACTTTTTTTTGTGCGTAATATGTACCTACAGCCAGCGATAAAACGCTAGCACTGCGACATTTTGACCATTTTGGCTTTGTTTTTTTTTTCATAAATTTTTTACAAAAGTACAGCCCCTTATCATACAAAAACCATATGCAGTCAAACTTCTGTGTAACGAACTTCTGAATAACGAAGTCTTCTCTATTGCGAATGAACTTTAAGGGCAAATTTCTAATGAAAAAGTTAAATGGCACTTAAGTTTAATTTTGGATTGTTATTTAAATGACATTTAACTTTCGTTGGTTTCAGATCACCTTTATTTAAAGATGACAAACAGGTGGCGCCACTGTTCCTTGTTCCTTGAAATTGTTGTTGCATATGTTTGCTTGTTTACATATTGCGCTGAACAGCTGATTGTTGTTTGGTAATAAGAAAACAATAACAATCGATAGCGCGTAAGTGATTAGTCGCAACTAGTACTTCCTACTGCAGAATCGTCAGTGATATTAGCAGCGATTCGCTAATTGTCAATAGTTTTTAATTCCATAATTAAAAATACTTCCTGTCAAATTGTCCGATCACAACGGCATATCATTTATCCGTTGTGGAATTACTTTAGGGCACACCTTAAAGTTGTACCAGATATACCTAAAATAGTCTTCAAACATACATACTTACATATGTAACATATACACACATACATATGTATATCCTCATAAATATAAAATATATATACATACATGTTTTTGATTCATTGCAGATATATTCAAAGAGCGCGACACCGAAAACAAAGATTTGGCTACATTCAGCATGGACGAATGGATTGAAAAAACTATATATTCATAAATTAATTACTGTCATCAACTTAATTAAAAAAAAAAAAAATTAAGCTTGCAAATTCGAACAATGTCATAGACGAATGGACGAAGAATCTCATTTTTTCGAATTCAAGAACAAACGTATAATGTTGACACATAATATAACTACACTTTATGGTGCCGTTATTAATTTCTGATAACGCAGAACCTCACTTCAATTTCATGTCTATGATATCTGTAAAAATAACCTCGGTATCTTTGCTAAATTTTTTCAAAATTTAAATACATATGCTCTAGATTAATATGCCGACTAGAATAACTAATTCTATTTTTTTTTTTCAAAATTGAATTTATAAGGGCCGTTTTCTCAAGCAGCTATAAAATTTATCTGCCCTTTAAACACAAATTTTGTTCACAAAACATGAGTTTAAAGGAAAGATAAATTTTAAAAGCTACTTGAGAAAACGGCAATAAATGTTTAAAATTAACTTTCTGCATTTAACAAAAAAAAAGTATATAAGGAAAAAGTTGATATCAATTATTTCTTATTTAAAATAAATTATTATTGTTTTTATTAGCGCAAATGCTGCATAATCTAACCGCACAAACTTCATTCTTATAAAAACAGCAGCTTTCAAGACAATATATTTAAAACTTTTCTGGTTCATATGCACATAACGTTTTATAAATTTTAATAATTAACGTAATTATTTTCACACTGATTTTGCATAATATTGAGTCATTCCCGCGAAAATAACGGTAAGCTAAATTTTTTTTTAATTTCTTTTTGATGCAGAAATGCTCTTAGAGCATCTGGATGCATTTTTGCATTAAAAAAAAAAACAAATGTCGTTTACGTTACGCGTTTAGGGCTCGATATGCAAATGCGGAATTTATACAGTAACTGCAAAACATATATTACCTCAGCTGCTCAGCCAAGAAGAAAAAAACATACTCTCCATCATAAATACAAAAAAGCATTGTTATTCATAAAAAATCTGTAGATAAAAATATGTATTTTTTTTTTTCAAAACGGTAGTTAAAACAAGGCTAGCGAGCGGAGCGGAACAAGGAGTTAAGGAGCAAAGGATTTTAGCTGGAGCCAGGAGCTAAAAAAATTCATTTGCTCCTTGCCTCTTAAAGAAAAAATTTCAGTTAGTAAATTCACTGATTTTTTTTCGCCACTGAAAACAACCGTGTTAAATAAATTTTCATTTGATTTATTTTACTTGGCAATACTGTTCATTGCACAATAACCATTATTATTTATAAGACAAAATACATTGGGATCATATATCTGGAAATATGTTAAGCCATAAAAGTACTGCACATATGTATGTACATGCGTATATTGAGCCTTAACCGACAAAAAACGTAAGCGAATTTTTTTTTAATTTTCTTTTTGATGCAGAAATGCTCCTAGAGCATAGCATTTCGATGCATTTCTGCATCAAAAAGAAAATTTTGAATAAATGTCGCTTACGTTTAATTTGGCGGTTAGGGTTGGATATGTAAATAAATAAAAAAAAAATTTCCCATTTGGAAAGGAAGCGGACCTCGGAGCGGAATAAAATACCGGAGCGGGGCTAGAGCGTATCGGTGGAAAAAAACCTTTGCTCCGAAGCCCTGGTTAAAACAGTTCAATTGCAATTTCTTTGCTGTATTTTTGTAATGCAAATTTTTTATGCTAAATTATTGTTGCAATAAAGTAAAAAATATATAAATACATTAAAAGAAATCGCTGTTATTTTAAAAAATTATAAATTTTTTAAATTTGTGTTTTTCTTTTGTTGAGAAAAGTCTCAAAACTTTATTTCGTTTACATTTTTCAGAAGCGTTTAGTAAAAATTAAATCCGAAAAAATTACATATGCGTAGCTGTAAAATTCACTGAGTTATGAGCATTTTAGTTTTTAGGTTATGTTTTTCTGAGCTTCGAACTTTACCATTTAGTATTAAAAAAGTTTAAGCCTTTTCCTTTTAAACCGGAGCTATATTTCGTTTAAGAAAGTGTGTAAAAATTCGACAATTTTTATTTCGTGAGCGAAATTTTTTTTAGGGGAAAATTGCCACTTTTTTCATATACAAATTAGCCTCCATGTTAACTTTCCCAAAAATTTCATGCTGATACCTGTAAAAGTCACTGATAACTGAAACACAATATTGGCGAACTTACTAGTAGCTTTCTAGTTCACGAAGCTCTTTTGTTCTTTTTTGATGAATGGACAAGTCCATTAACTGGTATGAGATAAAGATGGCCTACCACTTCGACAATTTCGAACAACTAATGCGATCAGCGACATCTGCCTGTGAATTGTCAAAGCGTAAAATAAAAGGCAAATAACTCCTCCTATTACAAATGTCGGCTGTGGCGTCGAGTGAAGACTACTGGCTCTGGTTCTGAGGTCGCTGGTTCGAGACCGATCGGAGGTGATGGAAACTTTTCAAATAAAATCAAAGTGAGGTAAATGTGAATTAATTCAATTTAAAATTAAATATGGATATAAATTACTAATTTGTAAAACTAATTTCATTCATACTAATTGAAAAAAAATACCCCAATTTAAATACTTGCGCCATAAACAATTAAATAAATTAAAACGATTTTCTTTTTATAAAAATATTAAAAAAAATGCAAAATTTAAAACGTAAAAATTCCGCTACCCAGGATTCGAGCTCGGATCCCTGAAATGGTACGCTAATGCTTTGCTTTGTCGGCCATTGCGACTGTCGTTGCGCCGCGAGCGCAATGCCATACAATTCCTTTTACGGGGGATGCATCGGCAGACGGGGATAGTCTAACTGGTATGATGCTACTAGTATTTTTACTGGTAGGTGCTGGTGCATAGCCGGACAATTGACATCTCGTAGGACATCGCCATGTTAAAAATACCAGTCGCTAAGATTGAAAACGGATAGAACGTGAACTAGCTGGGCTGAAACAGAAACTGGTCGCATTCTAGTTCACAACTGGTAGCTTTCCCTGCAAGGAAGCGAGATCGTTACGATCCCAGCAGCAATTCGGATCAGTCCTCAGATGGCCCCTATTCTTACCAGTACTACTCCCTCATATCTCCCCTGCTAATGGTTTAAACTGTCATTTTTAATATTGGCGTCATTGCAAAAGGACCGGTCCACTCAACAGTGACTAGTCCAATTTTGAAGTTTTTTGGAATACGATTGCGTTCTGCACTTCACAGATGCTTTTTCATATTTCGGAAACACAAAAAAAATGTATTTAATCATTTTATAACATTTTGCTTCTGACTGCATTGAACCCGAACGCGAGCTAACAATTTCATTTCATTTTTTTTATAAATGTCTCAAATGCTCACTTTGAATCAAGGCCAGACCAAGCGATTGGGCCATTTACAGAGTGGTATTGTTTAGAAATTTTTTTATTGAACTGCACTCATTCTCCATACATTTTTTTAGACAACCAACACCACTCTGCCATTGTCAACCTGTACTGTTTGTCTATCTCTAGACCGATTCCTTGGGAACTGGTTAGCTCGCGTTTGTTAAGCATCCTGCAGGGAAAGCTACTAGTTGTGAACTAGAATGGTACCAGTTTCTGTTTCAGCCCAACTAGTTCGCATTCCATCCGTTTTCAATGTTAGCGACTGGTATTTTTAACATGGCGGTGTCCTACGAGATGTCAATTGTCCGGCAATGCACCAGCACCTACCAGTAGAAATACTAGTAGCATATAACCTGTTAAGGTGAGTCTGCCGATTGATCCCCCGTAAAAGGAATAAGTATGTCATTTTGCTCGCGGCGATCCGACAGTCGCAATGGCCGACAGAGCAAAACGTTATCGTGCCATTCCAGAGATCCGAGTTCGAATCCTGGGTAGCGGAGTTTTTTTAATTAAAAAAAAATGTTCTTAATTATTTAATTTTTATGATCAAGATTGATTTAGGATTTTTTCTCAAATGAAATTAGGTTTACAAATCAATTGGTAACAATTTTTATGATTAAAGTATTTGTACTTAATAAAATTTAGGTTTTTCTGAAATGAAATTTAGATCTGCAATTCAAATTAGTAAATTATATTTAATTTAAATTGAAATAATCCACATTTACCTTACCATTGATTTAATTTTGAAAAGCTTAACCACCTCCAATCGGACTCGAACCCGCGATCGTAAAACCACAAGCAGTAGTCTTCACTCGACGCCACAGCCAACATTTGCAAGAGGAGGAGTTATTTGCCTTTTACTTTACGCTTTGACAATTCACATGTAGATGTCGCTGAACGCATTAGTTGTTCGAAATTGTCGAACTGGTAGGCCATCTTTATCTCATACCGGTTCATGAACTGGTATTTTTGACAATGAATAAAGCAGCTTACAAAAAACAAGAACTAGTGAACTTGTCGTTCATCAAAAAAAGAACGAAAGAACTTAATAAAGTGAACTATAAAGCCGAACTCTAATTTCAAGCATGAGCTATGAGGATTTTAATTTTATTGCAGAAATACCACACTACCGGCTAACAAAGAATTCCGCCGAACTGGGCGATACCTTCTTTTACCATTCGCTCTGTTATTTCACCTACTTTAACACAATTAGAGCGGTAGCGAAAACAGTTAATACCATTTCATCGCATTTATGAGGTGCGTTCCAGTGGTAGTACGAATTGCTTTTTGCGTTCTCATGGTTTAGGGTAGGTTCTTCTCTTTTGTAAAGAATTTCGTACTTACGCTCGTTTGTCCGAAACTTGCCCAAAATGTAAAAAACAGACCTAAAATATCTGGCTTCGGTTTCCAGCTTGTGTGAAAATTCAGTTAACCAGAAACCAGAGCGTGCGGAACGCCACAAATAATCCTCTGATTTGAATCTTTTTCGTGCAACTACATATTTATTATTTGCAAAAAAAAAAACACTCAAATTTTTATTGCAGTTTTAATTAGAAATTCACAATTTTTATTGATTTTTCGTAAGTTTCTCTTAACTTCATTACGGGATTTGAACATTTATTTGCGCTTTCGTACTGCGGTTTGTGTACAGGCTTAACTTTCTCTTAAATACTTCATGCACTGTTTCATTTTTGTAGAAAGAGTTTTAAAACTAATACTTACTATGACATACATACATATTTAACACAAAAAATAGTGAATTGCACTTGATTTTTTTAATTATTTCCCTATGCCTTTTTGGTTGGTTTTACATTTGCGGAAACTTTGTTTTTGTGACGAAGACAGTGATACTGCAGTAAAATAGAACTTATAAAATTTAAAATACAAAATTACATACAAAACAATTATAAAAAAATCGAAATAGTTAAATATTATATAAAATATGTATTGCAATACAAAAAAAAATTAAATCATTTCGAAAAATTGGCTTATACACAAAAAATTGATAAATTGGTGATTTTTTTTAATAAAGAAAGAATACCGGAGGTTTCTTACAAAGAGTGCGCAGTGTTAGATTTCTTTTGTTGATGCCGTTATAATTTTATATAGTGTATATCCTTTAAATTTCGAGCCTGCTGCTTTGGGTGCGAGTATTTGAATAACTAAAATTGTGTAAAACAACAAAATAACAGAAAAAGAAAAGCTCAGCTGCAATAAATAATGATTAATTTGCTGAGAGCTTTATATTTAATAGGTTCGAGTCCGGGGTTGCTTCCCTTACATCCGGCACTACTTTCTTGCTGGCTGTCGCTGTTGCGTGGTCTGCTATGACTGGCAATGCTCTATGCATGTGTTCGTTTCCATTAGCAACACTTTCATAATTTTCGTATACTGCGATCAGCAGCGGCAGAGTTAAGTTTCGATCTGTGACAAGGATGAGAATTTATATTAAAATTTTTTGTATAAAAATATCTTTTTCGATTCCATAAAAAACACATTGCTTAAGAAGAACTTCAAGAACAAGTAAACGGAATAAAATAAACACAGCAGAAGCTTAAAGTATTCGAAATACATGTGTATGTATATGTACATTTGATCGTCCGTTAAAAAAAAAAATTGTTTTGCCGGGCGGAAAAAGATGTTTTTTGTGATAAAAATAAGCTGGGCAAAATTTTATTCGAATATAATAACTCTTAAGTTTGTGAACGTTTTATACAAAATAGTTGAAAATCGCGAATTGTATGCATAGTTATTTACTAATGTAAGATAAGTCACAGAGTCTGAATATGAAGTCAAAAATGAGAAAAAACGATCAGGTTTAGAGATTTTGCGAAATTATCGTTTTTTTTTTTCAAATTGTGAAAAAATAAAACACTCACTTTTTTCCAAAAATATACAGTTCTACTTATCCGATCGCGAAAGGCTTTCCACCAGATTAAAGGACGTAAATTGCGTATCAACCTGCTGTATAATGTTTTTCAATCAGATTATCCGTTTAAGAATTATCTGTAAATGTATGGTGGAAATCGGACACATTTTTACGTCACATCGTTATTCTACTGTCAATTATACTCGAAAGGAACAAACTTTTTATTTTTATTTTGCATGTGAAATTAAACTTGACTTTAAGCCAAAGTTGAAAGTTTTTACTAGATAAATTTTTACTTGTAAAATTTTCCCAACAAGAACAGCTGATAACATGCTGCTTCTTTTAAGGTGGTCGTTTTTGTACTTTTTTTTTTGAATGTACTAGCGGAAGGTTTTTGCGTTCGAATAAGTAGAAATGGACTGTAAAATTCACGATTTGCAACAATTTTGTATAAAACCCTTTTCCCTGAATGCATATGGTTTTCCAAATATTCAAATGCAACATGTACATACATACATATTCGAATAACATTTTGCACAGAACATTTTTAGGACGTCTTTTCCGCGTGGCAAATATAATTCCAAAAAAAAAATTAATAAATGTATGGTCTAATGTAAATACATATTTGAAATAAAAAAAATGCAAACAAACAAAAGTGTTTTAAGATCTATGTATTATCAAGCCACAAGCGCGTAGAACGATAGCGATTGAGAAATTAAAACGAATAAAAGACCGGACGTAACTCACAGAAAACGGTAATATACAAAATTTTCAAAACGTTCATTTTTCCAATCACATTTTGAATGTTTTAAAATGAATGTGGTTTAGAGGTTAGTTGGCAGGCGCAGAGCCACGGCTTGATTTAATGAAATCCCACTTGTAGTTTTGTTAGCACTTAGTAGGTTATACGAAAGATTTAGCGAGCTTTCGACCAATTGGATATTTTGAAAACAAGAAAGCGCACAGACTTTAAAAAGATGCATATAAATAAATTTATATATCAGCTGAATTTGATGGCGTATGCACATATATTAGTTTCATTAAAAGCTTTTGTTCTCCAATTAACTCTTTCATTCTCAATCAAAGCATTCGAAATACGAGCACATTAATTTTTTATTTTATTTATTTTTTGCAAAAACAATTCGCAAATGCATGCACATAGCTTACCCGGTAGTAAGGTACCGAAATCCGTAACTTTTTGTATCGAAAACCGTTAGATTTTCAAATTTCTTTTATGAGTTTTTTTTACAGTTTTTCATGATTTGGGTATAAATACATACAAGTATATAATCGTAGTATTTTTCCTACTGCGCAAGAAGAACGAGTGAAAAGCTTTCAACATTGAAAAATTACAAAATTGTTTTCAACTTTTTTGTAGCTTTGCATTAGTGAGGCGTAAAATTAATTGCTGGTGTTATAAATCTCTCTTCTATTAAAAGTCGTCATCCTGTGTTGAGGGTTAGGGGATTAGTAAAAGTGCATAGTGTCATTAGTGGGATTAACAAAAATAGTTAGCAGTAAGATTAAATGCGAAAAAGCCAAGCAGTGATTTATGAAATTTTCTAAATGCTTTTACAGCTACACTTCATTTTAGATATCCAATCTTACTGATTAAAGCTTAGTACATATAAATTTACCCAGTTAAACTAGTACTAAAAAACTATCCTTTGTTCGACATGAACTCTGTCAGATCAATAGATACATTTGGCGTTGCGAAAAAAACGAAAAAAATAAATCTGTATCAAAAAAAAAAAAACAGTT
Source organism: Rhagoletis cerasi (assembly GCA_029783565.1). Classification (NCBI taxonomy): domain Eukaryota; kingdom Metazoa; phylum Arthropoda; class Insecta; order Diptera; family Tephritidae; genus Rhagoletis; species Rhagoletis cerasi. The sequence continues at coordinate 7,921 of JAPVRG010176041.1, read as the reverse complement.
AATCGGATGTTAGTTACATTAAGCGAAAAAATTAAAAAGTTTGAAGCTCAGAAACAGAAAAACTGACAGGAAATCAAATAGACAACGAAATAAGGAGGTGCATTCACAAACTGGATAAAAGTAGCGACGATGAAAGTGTGAGAAGCGTTCAAAACAATTTCGTAAATGTCGTGAGCTTTTTAAAATGACCATATTTGAAATGCGCGATTTTCCCATTCTTATACAATTCACGTTTACATACATATTTATAATAAAAAATTTAGTTTCAACAAAAATTTCGCATTTAAGTAAAAATGTATAATCCAAATATATATATTTTTTTTAATGAAGGCTTGATGACAATTAAACTTAAATGTTTTTGGAAATCAACTATAAGATTGACTAGAGTATATCTTGTTCTGTGAGTACCGGAAATGAGGTCCTGTGTGTGTGATTTTTTTTTTATCGTATTTTATATAATATGAAAATTTAAACGTGTTTACGAGTGGGTAAGAAAAATAGAGAGAAAATGAATAAGATCGAAATTAGTAAAAAAATAAATCTTTTGAATCTGATTATGCAGCTTTGAAAGTTTTCTTTGCATACCCGCGCTCCGAATACAACCTTGTTTATGTTAAGTTTACAAACATTTATAGAATAGTTAAGGGAATCGACTGAGTCAAAATAATTATGGCCTTAAATCCGAATTTATGGTGAACTGAGCATATCTGAGGGGCATTTTTTTACCAAGATCCGATATAGGAATTGTTTTAAGCCCGGCTCATATTTTACATATATGTATGTACATTATATATATATATATATGTATATGTATAGTAGCATCCGCCGGGTAGGATACTAGAATATTCGATTTAACGGAGCTTACCTACGCCCATATTCACTAGGTTTAACCCTCATTAAGCTCGCATAAAACCAGATTCTTAAATAACTCGAAACTAATTTCATTTGCCATTCCACTTACAATTCCATTGAAAGCACTGTGGGATTGGGGCATGCCTGCGGCGCGCGTATGTGACACTGTTTGTGGCAGATTAGATTGCAGTCCCGACACTCGTAGCCCTGCTTGCCCGGGCGGCGCGGGATGGACTTCATGCACACTTGGCATTGTAGGCCGCCACTATGGGAATACAAGAGAATAAGAGGGGAAATAAAAATGAACTTCCATTGTCAAATACCCGCTCAAATGCTTGGCAATGAAGGTGTGGTCGTTGTAGATGTGCAGCTTTGTGCCCTTGCGACGCCACCTAGGTCGCTGTGCAATTGCCAGCGGTACAATAAAATGCCTGCAGGAAAAAGAAAGAAAGAAGATGCATCGCAAGCATTCTTACAACAACCGACATGTAACACTCTCTTCTGATCTGCGAAAATGGCCAATTCACTTACCGCTTCACGCCATTCTCAATCGTCTCCAGCACCAGTGTGGATGCCTCGTGTACGTACGTTTTATTGCTGGCCGATGAGAAACCTGAGATTGCGGACGATTCTGAAATTGAAGATTGCCTTGAGTGATCAAGTCGTGAGGAGCCAATGCGTGGACCTGAGGTTTTCCGTTGCAATTTTTATTATTTTTATTTTTAGTTGGTATTGATTCGAAAGTTAAAATTTTCAAGTAAATATTAAAATTAAATTATACAAAAGCGTGCCATTTCGATACCAAAATGAAGTTTTAATATTTTTTCACCAAAGATATTTAATTTTTCATATATCAAATTACGTTTGTTTTTATTATTTGCACCAAAATAGTGGTAAGTAACACAAGTAGTGGTAATAATACAGAACGGTGGGTGAGGTTGAGAATCCAAATGTGTACAGATTTTCCCAAAATGATTTTTTGTTGCATTTTTTTGTTTGTCGTATAAAATCAAAATCGCCCAAAAACATAAGATGGAAACATATGAAATTAAAAGAAAGTAAAATTAAATTAATTATGCGAAATTGAAAGCATTAACAATATTTTCAAATAAAATTCAAGCATTAAAATTTAATTAAAAAAAAAATATCACGCGAACCCAAATTGAAGCAAAGAAACAAATATATATTTTCGGGTTTGTGTTTCAGTGTTAATGTTGTGTGAATGTGTCAAGGAATTTACATGTGTGTTAATGTATGTATGCGCATGTGATTAAGTCGAATTCGTATTAATCATACATACATAGTAAGTTCACATTGTCGGCAACAGTGGTGACAGAGTAAATGGGTAAACAGAGTTCAAGTGGAGTATGTTGGGAAAAAAATAGAGACAAATACACAGTAGAGAGTTTATAGGACGAAAAAAGACAGAGATAGACAAAATAAAAACTACTTAGTAGTACATTGAAGGGATACTATAAAAAACTAAAGTCTTAAAAAAGGGAACTATATGTATGGCTTTAATATAAATAAGGTTCAAAAATAAAAATGCAATTGCAAGCTAAATTAGATTCATATAAAATTCTACACATAAGCATCGAAAAGATCATTGCTCGAGTTTGAATCTACATTTTGCATATGGTCTTGCATTTGCATATTTATTTACAGCAGTAAAATACATTACTTTGTAAATAAAAGATACAAATTATATAGTTTTATGGTCAATTATGCAATTTTAAGACAATTTTCGCTGCCAAACAAAATGTAAAAGCAAAAAATTATTTACTAAAACTAATCCTTCAGCCGTTACCAAACTCATACATACATATATACATGTGGGTATTTCCATGCAGCCGTACGCGACATTCGTATGCTCATCTCAAAGAAAAACAAGATTACAGTTGCATTGCAATCAAAGGGTACTATGATTGAAAGCAAAAAAAAAAAAAAAAATTAGCAGCCTCGAAACTATGGTGTTCAAATTAAGGTGGTAACGTACGCGACAAAAACGTAAGTGGTTGTAAGGCACATACACATATGTACATGCTATAAAGTCTGCGAATCCTGGGAGGTTACAAATTCCTAGACTAAGCTAAATAATGTACCTTTACAATCCTTTCATATTAAAAAAAAATCTCTGTATATAACTGAATTTTCTTTTTAAATTCTTCTCTCCACCGTTTCGTGTTTTCGTAACTCCTTTTCGCTATCTGAATACGAAATTTAAATTTATGAAGTCTTTTGAACATGTTTACCTTAATTTGCAGATTACATTTTCATGGAAACACCCATGCATGTATGGATGTATTAGCCATTACCTACCTATAAACATAAGGTTAAGAAGCGTTATGAAAAATAAATATGTAGTGAGTGAAAATTACGACCACACAAGTGTTAGACCAAGAACCAAGGCATTGGATAGGTGGATGGATGGTAATTACCAAGTGAATTGCTTTTAGACATTACAGCACGATCGACAGATAATGAACGTGAATCACCGTTAAGTGTTCCTGTTGGGGTAGTACCGTTATTATTTTGGGATGGCGTCAAAGCGCCACGATCAGCCGAATGGGTGCGTGTCTTGGATCGACTTAAACGTTTTTTTAATGTTCCAAAGAAATTTCGTTTCTTACTCCGGCCTCGTTCGTCCAGTTCAGCACCGCTCAATGGTGTACTAGTGATGCCGCCATTGCGTGGCAGACTGTTGCTCTGGTATCCATAACTCTGGGATCCATTTGTAGCCGAGTTACCATTGTGTGGTGAGTATCCGTTGTGGCCTTGTGGAGAGGAGGCGGCATTCGGTTGTCCAAACTATTGAATGAAATAAGCAAGTTAGGAGATATTGAATAAAATTTCTAATAAATAAAAGTAAATTTAGAATTGTATGCGTTTTAAAGTTAACTAAGATTCTTGAAAGATTTTTGGATTGGACTTCCAAACATTTTTCAGCGAATTCTATAATTGACAACTTTAAAACGCAAATAGTTTTTAGTTTTTAGTATTTTTTGTTTAATAAGAAAATTATTTTGCTTTCGCAAGAAATGCAAACATTCTCAAACAAGCTTCAAACTAACGAGCATTTTTGGCGTACTCACCTCCGCGCTGGATGTATTCAAGGCACTGCTGTTACCTGATGCCACCCCCGACTCGTCCAGGTAGCCATCATTTGCTGGAAACGAATCTGTGGGACTTGCTGTTATGTCTGTCGTCACCGAGATATCCTGATGGATTTGTTCTATGTCCGCTGTCGTATTGGCAGTGGGCAACGATTCGCTTGCATTGTCGTTTAATGGGCTTTCCAAAGCTTGGGACGCAGCCGCAGCATCAAGCTCATCTTGCGGCGATTCCTTGACTTCGATTCTGCCCTCTTTGTTAACCTCAACCTGTTTTCGTTGCAGGTGAGATGATTTCGGTTGGAAGTGATGTTTCAGGTTAATTTTGGTTAGAAAGCGCATTTAGTCATTGGATTATAAGCAATTGGAAAAGTGGCCAAAACGAAAACAATATTGCGTAATAAGATATAAATACTTGAACTACTTATTTGATGTCATTAAATTTTATACTAAAGTATTTAATATATGTAAGTGAATTAATGCACAAAAAATGAGTGCAACTGAAAAATAAAGAAAATTTAGTTGGAAATTGAAAACATAAATCCAGGCTCGTTAAATAATCAGCCTTATCGCCAACTCCACGTGAATAATTCGCTCCCATAATTTAACACGCAAAACAAAAACAAATTGGGAAAAATTGTTTTTGTTTTGCTTTATAATTTTTCGGAATATTTGTTCGCGTGGAGTTCGTGATAAGGCCGAATAACAATCGGGCCTATTCCCGTTGGCATTGTCATTTGAAAACGAAATAAAAACTACAATTTGGCTATAATAACGACATATACATATATGCAGATACATTTCCCCGTTTCAATATATTTTAAGAATGCGAATTTAGAAACGAAGCGACGGTAAAAACGACAACTCCAACGGGAATGGGCCCGAATGTGTAATAAATTTTGTTAGAAAAAAAAAATATCTTTTGAGTAACCAAATGTAAATAAGTATGTAATGTATGTGCATAGAAAAATTGAACAAAAATTACCTTAAATGCATTTGAATTGTTTTGGTTCTATTTGTATTTGACGTTGCGAGATGGCGTGCATGATGGATTTTATTTATTTTTAATTTTTGAAAAGCGGTTCATAATGCAACGGTGAGCGAGCGACATGAAAAACAAAAAAACGAAAATTTAGCTTTCTTAAATCGTATAAAATAAATACAAAGGGTAGTGAACCGCGTAAAACATAAAGAAAAGTTGTTGAGAAACTAAGCAGACGGGATATGTGTTTGTGAACACTTCGCGATGACGAACGGAGAGTTGGAAATCGGACTTTTATTTTTATTGAGTTTTTTTTACGTTTTTCTCAGATAGAAGTACTTCAGCAGCTGTTAGACGTGGTAAGTGAAAGTAGTTTTGTATCAAAATCGAGAATTTCGAAAAGCGAGTGCAGAAGCAAATTGAAAATCAATAAGTTTTGTCCTTGCTATCGCCCACATTAATTTTATTTCTAAGTGCCTATTTTACGAAAACATACTGTATTTTCTGCAAAATGTGCAAAAAGTGCTTTTTTAATTATGTATTTGTTTTTGGAGCTTTTCGGCCGGTGTGTTCGAAATGCTTTTTTAATGTTTACACAGGAAAGTACACTTTCGCTTTTCGCATTTTGACAGCAAAAAACCTTTTGTTTGCTTTATTTCAATTAATTGAGAAATCATATAAATACATATAATCAGGGCTATCACAGAATTCGAATAGTTACGAACGTAAGTTCGAAATTCGTAGAGAGCCTTCATTGAATGAATGAAGATTCGTACAGATACTCTACGACGAGTTTATGCTATCGGAACTAAATTTAAAATCACTGAAAATGAAATCACTAATGGAAACAGCTGAACAAATATATAATCAGGGCTATCACGGAATCCATCGTAGAAAATCTACGAATTCGAATGCCTGCTACGAATACGAAAAAATACGAGTGAACTCGAAAATATCGTTGCTAGCTTCGAATGCTGATTCGAAATTAGCTAGTGCAAAAGAAACCATAGGCATTTATGTATGCCATTTTGCTCACGCTATGTCCGAAGTCGCAATGGCCGAGTGGGCAAAGCACTGGGCTGCTGGTTGAGAGATCCGGGGTCGAGTCCGAGTCGTCGGGGAGCGGAGCTTTTTTTCTTTCTTTTTTATTTAATTTTTAATTTTTTTTTTATTAATAAATTTTATTTTTTAGTTTAGATTTTATTCTTTTAAAGGGAAAAATATATTTCTTTAAATTAATTTTAATGATATTCAAGAAATAAGGTTTATTTCCTAATAAATTTTTGTTAGACTATAACTTCCTCGCTTAATAAAAAATATTCATTCATTAAATAGCGTCTAGCAGATGAATGTATGTATGGTATTGGTATTTTACGTCTACGTTGAGAAAAATATATGGAACTAGCAAATGCCCGCTTGCTTCGCTGCGCCTCATAAGAACTTTTGCGTTGGCTAATGCAAAAATAGCGTTGAAAAGCCAAAACGGTTTTGTAAAGTAAAAATTCGTAGTATAGTTTAGGTTGACACGACTGAAGAGTAGAATCACATTCACACATAGGCCAAGAATAGCACTGTGATACCATATGGAATACTAATCCCTTTCGATATCATGGGCTTTAGCGATGGGCTGCCACGCAAGATAAAGACTCGTTTGTTCTGTCTAGAACTTTGAGGAAATCTGAATGGCCAGTGATTCCTTTGATCAATGAACAGATTTCTTTGACTCATACTGCAACAATAATGGCCGCTCCGGGCAATTTCATCAAGCGGAGGCAGATGGAAGATCGTACCTAGGGTGTGTGTGGGTGTAGGACAAAGGAGCATTTACACAACTTTGCGCTTCTTTGTATGCATCTGAAAAGTAAATTAGCATAACATAAACAGAGCCAAAGCAGAAGACTTCAAGTACGAGGTTTCTAAATATCTCGACTCCTACGCCATCTATTTGGACCATTTTCTGCAAAGGTATCTTTTATCATGCAAGTAACATATATTTTTGAATTTGAGCGAAAGCGGTTCATAACTACGACTTTTATAAATATGTAACTCGACTCACGCGCCTCCTAGCGGGCCTATTTTTCGCAAATGCTTTTTTCATCAAGCAGGTATCTTACATTTTGAATTTGAACGAAATCGGATCATAAATACGGGTTTTATAAATAACTCGACTCCAGCGCCACCTAGCGGGTCTATTTTTCGTATAGGTAATTTTCAACATAAAGGTAGCACACGTTTTGAATTTGAACGAAATCGGTTCATAAATACGACTTTTATAAATAACTCGATGCCAGCGCCACCTAGCGAGTTTTCTAGTAGCCTATAATGCAAGGTATAATCTCTGAAAATTTGACTGAAATCTATCCAGTAGTTTTTGAGTTAACTGCGAACAACGAAAACGGCTATTATGTTATATAAAGGTATAGATTATATCAAACTATAACAAATTTGGAGTATAATATGTATAAAGCAAATTTCACTTCAAATGCAATGAATAAAAACAATTATTTCGAAATTTCAATGCTAGGAGACTTTTTTTAAACTTTTTTTCGAGGCGAAAACCTTATATAAAAACTTCGAAACTTCAATGAACTATAGATATTTATTTGCAATGCATTTTCTGGTTTTCTAATTTTTGCGTTTAAAGAAATCCACCACAATGAAAATTTTAGTTTAAAATATTTTGAAAATTCCACTCCAAACTCATATAAAACTAGTAGTCTCACTCTCCATTCCACCGCTTTACTGATTCCCTAGCATTCAAGTGCACATGTATTTACAAATGAGTTCAAGAAAGAGTGCTATCACTCACCCGTTGAACACTGTGTATGATCAGCGTACTCTTGCTGGGCTGTCCCGTTGTTGAAAGCGCGCCATCCTGCAGCGCACGCACCGCTGCATTGGCCAAATCGGCGCCGTTCTTCATGTGCTCGTTAATCATGGGCGTGCTGATCTTCAGCGCCTCTTTCAGCTTGTAAGG
>JAPVRG010175798.1:0-10931 GCA_029783565.1 Rhagoletis cerasi | reverse complement strand
ATTCTAACTATTAAAGTTGCAAAAGTACATTGAATTTTGTAGTCGCCCCTACTGCATACCTAAATACCTATGTAGGTATATATTATATACAAAATTTACAATATTCACCTTAATGGAGTCAATTTGAGGCAGGCAATTAACAGACGCTTGGCATATCCTAAAATTTCACACTTGAAGGCACTCTCCGCTGCTGGCCGTCCAATTTTTTTTTCTTTGCTACTTTTTTAACACAGACTAGGCAAAAGCAAAGGCTACAGTAATTGGCACGAGATGTAATCTCCGTCACTGAGTTGGATCGAACATTTGTTCCGGTCACGGCAGAGTATGGGTAGAGCAGTAATTGCTTTTCGAGCCAATCACACTTTTTACATAATTTTGCTCATAAAGATTTACTATTCATCTATTTGAAAGTGCATTTGTCCTTTGTGGTTTAAAGATTCTGCTACAGCATTTTTCTTTAATATTAAAATCGTGGCAAAAGACTTAAAACAATAGAATGCACAAGAAGCTCGGAACACCGGGAGACACTTGCTCCACAGAATACACTTTGCTCAGAATGAGGGAAAACACTTCCCAGCTAATTACTTAATGGTTCACGAATCAAGTTTGAGTTTTTTATTTAACTATATGTATGTTTAAGCTTTTCTTTTAATTAGCTTCAAATAAAAAAATTACAAAATTCCAACAGACACCACAGATAAGTTTTTCATTGGATCAAGAAGCAACTATTTTTGACGGTTCGGGTGGGGAGGCGATAGCTGGTAAATTTTGACATTTTGACAGTTGACAGGCTGCAGCAAGCGTCGACATATTGAGCTGGTAACACACTTGGTTGTCAACTACACTATCGGAACTAATAGTCGGCACAGCAGTGCAACAGTGGCTGGTAGTGCAGTGTACAGATCCGGTTTTACTTAATTCAAAGTGGGAAGAAACCGTTAAACAACCGTGATTTTTGGGCATAAGTAAAGAGTAGGGCCCGTCCAGCTAGAAAAAAAAAGAAAAGGTGGGCATGGGGAGCAGAGAAAGGCTGCCACATTTTATGAAGTGCAATTCAGAACAGAAATAAGCAGAATGTGGAAAATAGTGTGAAAATAACTAAATATCGGAAATTGCTGTTAGATTAGAGGTGACCTTCGTAATTCTTAAGTTTGCTATTTCTGTTTCGCTGTTTACATATCTTTCTTATGTTCTTCTATAAATTTTTTGATTCAAATATAATTAAAACTGTGTTGACCTGTCCATCTATGGGCGATTCGAATGATATCGTGAATTTCAGCCTCTTCGACTCCGTTGGCAGTTCATTGCCCTTCGCCTATTAGTGTTATGCCCGCAATGTAGCTTAAAAAGTATTCACCTTTGTGGAGCTTCCAGTGGCCGATGCCTTTTTGGCTTTGAGCTTGGCAACGGACTTCTCATATTTTCTATTGAGATCCCTATTCCATTTTGTGGAGAAAGATGTATCTCTCCTCTTATTTTTTCTTGGGAACGAAAGCAATTTTTGTAGCCGTTTGTGGTCTTCTGAGAACGGCTTAGATCCTTTTTCAATTCCTGGCAGGCTGCCACAGGCATAGTTATCCAAGTAACAACCTCTCAGCTTCAAGGCCAATATCATTAACGTTGCTTGTCGTCATCGTAGGAAGGGCTGTCGATAGTAAGAGAAAAGCTCCAATATCCTAATCCTCTTCAAAGTTCTTTTCTACGGCTACCAGCGTACCAAAAAAGGCTGGGGACAATCCCGTTCATAAACTGCGCTGCTTCGTGTTCCAATGCACAGCCTGAGAAGGCGTTCCTTCTTCTAGCTAGCTACCTCCAATTAGAAACACACATTGAAGCTATGTGCTTTTCCACCTGATCTGTCCAACAAAGACAGCTCATGGTTCAATAGCTGCCGGTACTCGCCGTCACAAATGTTCAAAGGGTCATGAATCTTCCTTAGAATACTTTTCTCAAACATTCGAGGAGCCGACCATCAGATGATGTCATCGTCCACGCTTCTGCGCCATACATCTGAACGGGCAAGATGAGAGACTTATAAAGTTCGTAGAGAGGGGACTTGAATGGTTAATTGTCTACTAGGTCCAAAGTAGCATTTGTTCGCAAATGTGATTCTGCGCTGCATTTCGAGGTAGAAGCAGAACGCAGTCGTCTAGTTTTTGAAATTATAACTGTGAACAGTGGCGTGAGCGGCAAGGCGGGAATGCGCTGGCTATTTGCTCGATGACAGAAGATACTCCGTAATTAAGTAAGTTTCCGAGGTTTACGCGGCTTACGCGGTTACAAGGCATTTACGCGTTTAGACGAATACCCTGAGTGTATGTATAATAGTAGGAACAAAGATATTTTAAAGTAAATTATATTACTCATGTAAATTGTAAATATCTGAATATATACATATGTGCATCTGTGCATCTGTAAATACTAACAATCAGATAGTAAATGTATCCACGTACATATGTATGTATGTATGTATGTATGTTTGAATCCACCCTCTTCTTTATACATACGTACATACATACATACATACATACATATCAACATACCTTATTTAATACGAGTCGTCTACAAGTTTATAGCATTTGTACCAGCGTCCAAGCCTCCCCCAGATATACATACAGATGTGTGTATGTATGTCTTTAAATGCATATATATGTACATATATTTTTAGATATTATACACAATTCCACTTTGATACTTGCTTCAAAGCTCATATAAATTTTCATGGGTTGCCAAACTAAAAGCTCAGTTATCTTTTGATCTCTCTGGCGAATGGATTGTGCATTTATACTTTCCAAAATAGAAAATTGCAACTCAAATCAAAGAAACTTAACAGCTTTTATGCTCAATGTTGCTCTACGTAATCATTACCGGTCTAACTTTTATTGCCGCCTGGCTCTATAAGCTCAATCGAGATTATTGTGTAATGGCATTTTTTGCAAAAACGCTTAAAAACCGTAGACGGCACGCCGCTGGAGAACATTGTACCTCAGGCGAAGGCCGAGACAATATTCGCAAATGTTTTCGATTGTTTTGGCGCTGATAATGGTTCGTTAAAATAAGGTTTGCATACATTAGCGCAAATTTATTAAATAATTTATCTACTTTATAGTGAGACTATTTGAGAGCAGTCGCATTTCGGCTACAACTTTGGAAAAAAGTTATGTGGAATATGGATTATTTACGACTTTTTATAACATAATCACTGCCGAAGATGCTGAGCTACTGCTGAATGATAAGAATTTAATTACGAAAGGCATTGCATATTATTTCTTAGAGCCATTTTTGCACACAGGCTTGCTAACATCAACAGGTATGTAGGTGCTCATGCGAAAAAATTAGTAAATAAAACTATCTAAGCTTTAAATGTACTTTAGATAAAAAATGGCAAACACGCAGAAAATTACTAACACCTGCATTCCATTTCAATATACTTGGACAGTTTGAGGAGGTTTTCAAGTGAGTAATTACTGAATACGATAAACTTCTTATAACTTTTGTCATTGATAATGAATTGAATTGCATTTATATTGTATTTAGATATTAGGTAATGATTGCACCTTTTATAATAATTTGCGGTTATCTATGCAATTTCGAAAAAAGCGAACCTCGATAGAACGAAAAACTTCATGTGACGAATTTCTTGCGAAGTTCTTTGAACAAAATTTATTGTTTAAAATAAATGTTATTGTTGAAAAGCCGCTATACATACATACATACAGGCCCGTCTAGAGGGGTTGATATGAAGTAGCCCGGAGCCATCTAAGTCTTTGGTTTGGTGGTCAATTATTATTACTAGAGTTCACCCAGTGGTTGAAATTCAACCACCACAACAGTCAGCATCCTTATATAAGGTTAAATTATATTCTTGTTTATTTAGGTTCACTTTATTTTATTTTTGTTTTTATTTTTTTTTTGTTTTTATTTATTTTATTTTTATTTTTTGTTATATTACTTACTTTATTATATTTTATTTCATTTTATTTTATTTCATTTCATTTCACCTCATTTCATTTTACTTGATTTTATTTTATTTTAATTTATTTTATTGTATAGTATTGTGTTCTATTTTATTTAATTTTTCTTTTATTTTATTTCATTTCATTTTATTCTATTCTATTCTATTTTGTTTTATTTAATTTTACTTAATTTTATTTTATTTATTTTACGTAGATGAGCGAAGTTGTGACCTATTGCGCCTCAAGCCTAATTGTGGCGAAATATCAGGTAATGCCATGTGACGTGATGTGAAAGGATGTCATGCCAGGCTTTGCCAAATTATGTCGCCATATCAAGTGATATCATGCCATGTGGTAAAATTGAGTGTGGTGAGCTTAAAAGGTGTGGTGAATTAAGGTCTGATGAATTTATGTGAGGAGAGGTTGAATGTGGTGAGTTAAGTAGTGGTGAATTCGAGGTGAGATGGTTTGGGGTGAGTTTAGTTAAGTTAAGGGGAAGTGAGTTGGAATGAAGTGAGGTGATTTAACGTAAGCTGTGGTGAGTTGAGGTGAAATGCGTTAACCAACGAACATAACATGACACACGATAACTTAACATAGCATAACATGATATAACATAACACAACATAACATAACACAACATAACATAACCTGACATAACAGAAAATACAATGACATAACATGCCTCTTATCTTTATCTCTATCACTTTCCTTATTTCTACCTTTGTCTCGTTTTTTCATCCTTATTTTGATCTTAAGGTTTATCTTTATCTGTTTCTTTATTTTTACCTTTATCTTTATCTTTACCTTTACTTTCATCCTAATCTTTATCTCCATCCTTTTCTGCATCTACGTACATATTCACCCCCTCCTTCGCCATTATATTAAATATTTGAATTTACCTTCTTCTTTGTCTTTGTCTTTATCTTTACGAATCTTTATTGTTATTTCTACTTTTCCTTTATTCCTTTCTTCAATAAAAATTCAACTTTTACTTCATCGTTGCATAAAATTCAATCTAAATTGTTCTTACGCCACTGCTTCGCAATTCACTATCAATATTAAAGCATACATTTAGGATCATTTCCGCCCCAACCATGTTCACGTATGGCATTGGTATTGGTGTGACTTTTGAATTCATTTTTCGCTCTATTTTAAACTAATTTGAAATTTGAAAAATTGTCTGCACATCAGCATCTAAATACCTTTCTAATGATGCAGAATTGTTTATACCTTAGAAGTGCAGTTTAGCCGTAAAAGGGGTGTAAAGGAAACATGATTACCCATTTATGTATAAGATAATAGACGTTTTGATGCATAACCGAATTGTTGCTTACTTACCGCCCTATTCACACGCCAATGACAAAACTCATCGCATAACAATTAATTTAACTATTGCGCCTAAAACATTGACACCGAATATAAGCATTGTTTCATCGTTGTCACGTTTGAAATAGGTCATAACAATAACATAGAAAATTTTTATTATTATGGAGCGCTTAAAGCCAAATTTTTGGGGCACACTTTTAGGCGCAGTAGTTAAATAAATTTATATACGATGATTTTTGTCATTGGCGTGGGAATAGGGCAGCTAGATAGTTGGGTTTAATTTATAACACAATGGAAATGTTCTGTACAATAGGTTAGTTTTAAATTAGATAAACAACTTTCAATAAATCAGTGAGAGGGGAGATAAAAAGTACGCATTTAGGTGCTAGGTGTTAGCTGTTGCCTAAATAAGAGTCTAAGTTTGAACCACTAGTAAAATTACCCGAATTATGAGCGCTCGTCGGAACGGGCATGGGGTGTGAACTCTAAGTTAAGAGAATGAATATGCCGTCACTTATGCTTTCGAAGTCTGGTGGCCAAAAAAGAATAAAAACGGCTATTCGTAGCCAAATGTGATTCTCCAATGTAGCGTTTTCAAATGCTTTACCTGTTTCAGAGTCACTTTTTTGCTACGATCACAACGGAGCTCAGTAAACCATTTATTACTCATTGAGATTGATAGATGGTTTTTTGCACAAAAAATAATACGAGATTGTGAATGTATTTTTGATTCAGAAAATCTTTTTTTATAAAGACTGCAAATGCAAGTCTTAAAATCCATTTTATTTGTTTAGATTTTTCGGCAAACATGGATTCCTTTCATTTGTCTACCAGTTCTGTTATATTTCAACTAGATATCCCTCAGGAAGTTCCTGATTTCCCTTTTTGTATGTACATAGTCCTCAAGGCAGGTTACTATACAGGGTTTCCCAGAAGTCGACGTCAAGCCGGAAACACGTGACAGGCCAGGCCATAATCAGCCCTATCACGCAATCCTTCGTAAACTGTTTTTCGGAGAAGTAACTAAATTGCTATCATACTATTTGAATAGCTTCGAACGTTTCTTAAATTATGGACAATTTTGATTTTTGTAAAGAAACTCAGTTTTCAAAATTTTTTTCTTAAAACTTAAAACGATTGTAGTATACCCAAGACTTTCCTTGAAGCCGTAACTTTTAAGGTAATTCTAGTTTGAGCGAGACGGAGAGAGTCATTTTACGAAGTGTGAGTGCGACAGAGAGTCACGCCATTTTGTCCTGGCCTGCCACCCGCTACCGGCTTGACGTCGACTTCTGGGACACTCTGTATATGTAGATACATATTTGGCAATATGTTGTTTGATCATTCCAGATATTGGCATCATTAAATTGCAATAAAAATGTACATATCTGCACGAAATTAGACGAGATTTGAAAACTACATACTTAAATATTTATTTAAAAAGCTATGCATAAGCATAAAATGTAACCTTTAATTTATTAAATTATTTTTATCTACCTATTTTAGAGAAGAAAGTCAAAAATTCGTCGACCAACTAAACAACATCGATACAAGCTCAATCACCTTAAATGAAATCATACCGAAATTCACATTAAATAGCGTCTGTGGTAAGTAATTTAAATTCTTAAAAAATAAAAAATAAAATTAAAGAATAACTACAAGCGCATTCATAATCATAATTATTCGTTCACCGATGATTAATTTTCTGGTGGATTTTGGCTCGCACTTAGGGAAGCTAAATGATTCATAACCCTCCTAGAAAACAATACTGGCCAACATGAAAATCGGTCATGATGCCATTCCGAAATTCACACAACTTTTTGGGTACACAAATCTGAATGCTCAAAAAACCGAAAATTTTTAATTACATTATATATAGCTAAGGTTCGTAGATTTTTTCATAATTCGTTAACCCGTGTTTCGCGCTCTTTCTTTCACAGAGGCCGCCTTGGGCGTCAAACTGGATGAGCAAATGGATGACCAGCAATATCGTTCGAGTTTCAAAATGATTGAAGAAGCATTCATCGCACGCATCAGAAATCCATTCTATATGATTGATACCATATATAACATATTCATGGCGCCGAAGATGGAAAAACATTTAGAAACTGTTCATGGATTCTCCAGCAATATTATTCATAAGCGGCGTCAGCTATTTACGGCGGAGTTGGAACGTAGTGTGACAAAGGAAAAGAAAATGGAGTAATATATTATTATAACAATTAAAGCATATGTATGTACATACATAACAATATCAATCAATTGTAATCTTATTCCACCCAGTATTGAGTTTGGCAAAAAGAAACGCTACGCCATGTTGGATACACTCTTACACGCCGAGCGCGATGGACTCATCGATCACGGCGGCATCTGTGAGGAGGTGGACACATTTATGTTTGAGGGCTTCGACACCACATCGATGGCGCTGATATTTACACTAATGAATCTATCGCTGTTTCCGGAAATGCAGGAGCAATGCTATCAAGAGATACTTGAAAATGTCGATGGCATGTACAGAATGGGTTATCTGTAATTTATTTAATAACTTTTTACTAATCCCTAAATTGTCCTTAAATAGCCGACCTTAGTAATTTAGACGTAAATCAATTGGGTAAACTGAAATACATTGAGTGCTTCGTGAAGGAGACTCTTCGCCTATATCCCTCCGTGCCAGGTATAATGCGAAAGGCGGTGCGCGACACATATCTCGCTAATAATGTTTTTCTACCCGCGGGCACCCAAATCGCCATACACATTTTCGATATACATCGCAACCCCAAGTACTTTGATGATCCAAATAAATTTGATCCGCTACGCTTCACACCTGAAAACTCCGAAGGCCGGCACCCATACGCATATATACCCTTTAGTGCTGGTCAGCGAAATTGCATAGGTGACCTCGTTTTTTTTTTTAATATTTTATATCGCTTTTTTTAAATGAAATTCGATATTTTAGGCCAAAAATTTGCAATGTTGGAGATGAAAACATTACTAGTTTTCATATTAAAAAAGTTCAAAGTCTTGGCGTTAATGGATCCAAAGGATTTGCAATTCGAAACGGGCATAATAATAAGAACACCCAATGCGATTAAAGTTGGACTAGAGAAAAGATAAATGTTGAATGCTTGTACTTGTGGTTTTAAAAGTGTTTGTGGACGGTAGTTCTACTTTGCTTCAGAATAAATAAAGATACGAGAATAAAACATAAAATAAAATGAGTTTCTATTTATTCATTGTGAATATGTGGAGCATTAGTGGTAGCAATTAACAATTAATTGATTGTTAATTATGATTTTCTGCAGTTAACAATTAATTGTTAATTGTTGTATGAATTTAATTAAACACTAAGTCGTTACAGAATAGCCCCGCAGATATGAATCTATTTTTATGCGCTTTTCTACGCCGACGACTATGTTTAAGTCTTTCTTGGCCAAAGTTTGTTTTACGCGTCCTTTTTCGCCGTCAAAACATTCGCACGTCTTCCTTCGTATGTAGTGGCAGTATGTAAAATTTAATAGCAAATAGTAAAGTTTAATAGCAATTACTTTTTTAATCAATTAAAAACTTGATGCCCAGCACGGGGCGGGGTGTATTTACCATTATCATTACCCATACTTAAAGCTCGTATCTATACTTTTTTTGGCAGATAATACTTCTTTTTGGATTCCAAAAATGGATACTGCTGTTTTTTCCAAAGTACTGCATTTAAAATTTTTTGCTACCTAATTCACAGAAGTAGTATACATTTTTAATTCATTGATACAAAACGATATAAGCTAACAGGGAGTCGTACGTGGAAACACGCTATAAAAATGCATATACATATTCATGTGAAACAATAGGGACACGACATTTTGACCAGTTTTGAATAATTTTCTTTTGTTTGTTTAACCCTAAATTAGGCGCATAAAGAAAATTATACAATTAGTCGCATGAGGCCCAAAAAAAAGTGCTGAAAAATTTGTGTAAGAAATAAATAAAACGAAGTGTGTATAGCCAAAAGATTAAAGTCCTTTATTGTCATTAACTTAAAAAAAAAAATTTCAAAAATTAAAAAAATTACCTCCCCCAAAAAATGTTACATTAGTGGTCCGCATGGGGTCAGCACACAAGAGAGTAGCGTCACATGTATACACGCCGATGTTCTGGCCGTGACTAATTTACATACATACCCCGCGGACAAATAGGAAGCTAGAAAAAGCTCGAGCGCGCTCCAAGCACCCCAAGGCACTTATTTTTTAATTTAAAATGGCCTTGACCCCATGCGACTAGTTAAGGGTTAATGTTTATTATTAAAGTATAGTTCATTATACGATATGTAAACACCATATAAATCCACGTTTAAAACTTTGTAGAAAAATACAACAAATTCACACAACAACAAAGTTTAAGTACGTTGTTTTGTAGCCCATTAAATTCTAGTATAATAAAGTGGAAGTTTCAAGAGGCTAAAAATTTGCGTCGATTTTAAATAATTTTTTTTTTAATTTCTTCCAACCAAACAAAAAAAAATTGAACATAGTAACTATCTATGGAAGAAAATGCGTGATACCTTCTGCAAAAAAAAATTTCAAGTCAACAGTATTTTGTGGACACTTAAAACTAGAAAATTGTCGTTGTGCAGCTTTGTTGAATTTTTCTAATTTTTGTATAAAGTTAGAAATTTTGAAACCGTATCATTTTGTCGCGGGGTGTACAGAAATGTCTGATTTTTAACGTGAGTACCTGCTTATGAAAAGCCTAACCCCACGGTGCTCTTAACACACGGATCAACTCAGCGCCGCTAATGCAAGCATTTTTGGGTTCAAAATGCAAGCACTTCGCTTCCAATTGGCCATGTGGGTGTACACACTTTACCACCTTGGATCGGGCTCGAGGCCTACCTAAACCTCTGCCGTACTCTGGGTCCGGCACCCGGTCGCTATGCAACTCCACATTGAGAAGCAAGCAACTCTACCCGCATTTAAGTTTAAACCACAGCCACCACGATACTCCCCGAAGGGCCGTACCCAAAAGGAACAGGCCATAGCAAATATAGGATGCTATGGGGGCCCCTGTTCCCCCGTGGTACCAGATTTAGTACTCTGGTCTGACTGTGAAGCCGAAACTTCTACCAGTTGAGCAAACACCACTCCGGACTGGCAACCGTTGACTAGGAAACCTCGGGATTGTCACACCCGTAGCTAAATGGGCCCCGGAATAAATCCCGAAGCCCACGAGCCCCCCTGAGGGGAGGCCGCGGGGTGTACAATAAGTACACATAGTACCAGGAGTTCATTTGCTTTATTGGAAAACTATTTAAAAAAAATATAATACTCCTACTGTAAAAAACAGGGCTGCAAACCGGTTTTGAACCGAACCGGTTTTTGAACCGAACCGCCGCTTTTTTCGGGCTTCGAACCGAACCACTAACCGAACCGTTTTTATTTTCAAATGCCAAAACCGAACCGAAAACCACTCCAAAAAATGGTTCGGTTCGGTTCAAAATAAAAATCTACTACAGCATTTTTCAAGTTTTGTAATACACCACTTTTTGATGGCAACAAACCCTAAGCCAAGATTTTAAAATTTTAAATTCAAAGTTATGCATGAAATGAATATGCATTTTTTGTGTACGTAGACTTACGTCTCTCCCAAACTTTAAAA
>JAPVRG010175530.1:0-10677 GCA_029783565.1 Rhagoletis cerasi | reverse complement strand
CCGATTTTTTGTATAGGCTTGAGGAACTCTAATGTACATGTATGTTCAAATTACTTCTTACACGAATAGGATGCAAATATATTTCTTTTTCTAACTACATACCTCGATAGTGTTGAGCAGAGCGCCTTTCTAATTAAAATACTAGTAGGAACCAAATGGAATGGTGACTCGCTTACCGCAAATGGGGCAGAAGCATTAAAAAAATATTGCAGCTCCTTTGTTTTAAACCTTCATTTACTCATCTTGATTCAAAGTTTAAACCAATAAATATTTTGACGTATTTTCAGTCGTTCGACAACAATGGTTTCGTCGATTATGACTATGAAGACCCCACGCCACTTATGGATTCCTATCATGACGACTTGGACTCTGGCTATCAAGAACCACAGGAAGTAATCAATACGTTACAACGTGTTTCACCACGCCCCGTAGTCTCGTCACCAACACGCATTGATAACCCGAATATGGCACCACTCAACTATTATCCTTCACATCGTTCCAATCATCACTTAAGTACCACCACACTACAATCCAATCACTCATCGGCTACACTAAATCGCAAAGCAACTTTAACACGGCGCATAAGTGATGCCTCATCCTATGGAACAGGTGGAGGAGCTAAGCAGTGAAGCGGAGGAAGTGAAGTAATTTTGTAGGTGGAAAGGCAGGCAGTTGAGGACATATATAACTTGCGTTTGAATACATAGAGTTGTATTGAAAGGTAGCAGTTTTTGTTAGTAAGGAAATGTTTGAAAGGGTTGCAGCTTACTATTTATGTGTAGCATATGTACATACATATGTACTGTTACAATACTCGTATATGCAACGAAGCGTGAATTGTGCTAGGAATAGGACAGAAATGGATGGAATGGGAAAGAATTAAGTATATTAAAATGTAAAGTGTAGCGATAAAATGTTGCACGGCATTTTACATAAAAAATGAGCTTAATTTCAGGCTCAATTGTCTGACCAAACTTCATTGAAGTACTAAAAATGAGTCTTATTTTAAACTCAATTTTTAGGCAAAAGGGTTAAATGTTTTAATAAAATCAATATTGTTATATTGATTTTGGGAACAAAAATCCGAATGAAATCAGGTGCACGAAGAATACAAAGAATACCAAAGCAAATCAAAATCCACAGCATTTAATACAATCCTTAAAAACATAATTCATAAGCAACTATGAAGCTATATCATAAGAAAGCAATATGGTTGTAAAAACCTTTGAGTGATGCATTAGTCACTGAAAAAATGTATCGATAACTTTGCATGCATAGTTCCACGGAGGTAGTGCAACATTTCTTTGAAGAAAAGAGTTCTGCCCAAAGAAAGTCTAAAACAAAAAGTGCTCCCTTCTGATCCGTTTCTTTAGCTAAATGTAGGAAATAAAGAGACTGGATGTCTTCTTTCATTCCTCCAGCTGTATGTATATTAACTATACATGTATGTATGTAGCTTAGTTCATTATGGAAAATATTATTTGAAAAAATAAGAATTTAAATAGACTTGGTTTTTGGCATAGTTAAAAAGCTATCTGAAACTTGTACCGGAAACAAAATGCCAGTAATTTCTGTATATTCTAAGTTCTTTGGTTCTTCCTCTTTTACATTCTATCCAAAGCGAATATCGGTGAATTCTATAAAATATATATATCCATGTACAAATGTGTTTTATAATAGAATCTTTGTAAAACACAATTTCATAGTCAAAGCGAACTAAAACAATTTAAAATATGCTTGCGCTTCAACAAATAATCAGTTATTAAAAACTACTTAAGTATGTAAGTAAATGCTTTACGCAAAGTTTTAAGATTAAGAAATTTTATAATCAAACACTGATATTAAAATAAAAATTAAATGAAAAAAAACAACAAAAATAAAAATTTAAGAAAAGAGAATTTTAATGATTTAGAAAACTCAAACTGCCCACAAGTTTAAGAGTGTAATAACATTTTAAGGTAACTGTTGATAAAATTATAAAAAGTAAAAAGCAATTTTCAACTTGAAATATGCAAACTTATACATATAATAATAAGTTGAACAATTTAAAAATTAACAGAAGAACAACCAAAAATTGGGTCCCAAAAGTATAATGATTTAAAAGAAAAACAACTCTCATGGCGAACAAAAAATATATTAGGTCTCATAAAGCATCTACATACGTACAATAAGCGAATTGATTAACTCAATAAATGACACTAATTTTAAGACTAAGTATTATATATAAATATAAAAAATTTTACTAAAACTCGCCAGCTTTCAATTGATCTCACGACTCACAAGCATTGTAAAGTTCGATGCGAAAACAGCAACACAGAATTCAAATTCAAAAGATTATAAAGTGACTAGAAAACAAACCAAAAAAATACTCACTCACTAATATTCCTACACAACAATACTTAACACTTTTAATCTTAACTCACATAATTCCTAAAAAACACATTTTCATAAATCGCATATAGTAAATGCATACATAAGATAAAATGTGCGTATATGTCTATAAATACAAACATGAAAACTGAATTTAAACTGGCTTTCTTGAAAGCTTTAAACTTTTACATTTACTTTTACTTGAAACAGTGAGTTGTGTTAAGTTTACATTAATACATATTTACGTACCACAAATATTAATAACCATAATGGCAATAGTTAATGCTCAATATTTGTTTTATTTTTAACTTTGTTGAATTGCGTTTTAAACAAATAACTAATTTTGAGGGAGTTGCAATCCTTTGTATTTATTATACTATTTTAATTATACATACATCCTTATGCAAGTGAATGTTCATTGTAATTATTTATGTATGTGTTGTATTCGCTATATTCCTATTTATGCTGGGTAATAGCAAAACTAAAAAGGAAATAATATTATACTCAGAATTTATGTAATAAAATGTGATAAATCACAATAATGGCTCTTGATTAATTTTATAATGTACACTATTATTTTAACAACACCACTTGCACTTTTTCAGGATATACATATATATGTATATATATCTGTACTCACTGCTACGGTGCCCAGTTGGGCTTCCATAAGAAAGGCTGTGCTGTTATATAGTCCAATTTTTTTCGTTGGAGTACGATTGCATTCTGCACTTCACAGATGCTTTTTCAGATTTCGGAAACACAAAAAAAAAATATTTTATCATTTTATAACCACGTTGCCTCTGACGGAATTCGAACCCGGACCCTCAGGATCCTGAAAGCTAACAAATAGTTGCAAGGATCTCTGCGCACAAGACTACATCACCCTGTCACAAGCCTTCTATGAGAAGACCTATGACAAGGCCTCTTTTGAGAAGCTCTTTCGCAAATGCCGACTGGGTGGTTGAGTCGTCTGCGCGCATCTCTGTCTTGGAGAGGAATTCGCAGAAGGTAGAGGCGGACATCGCTTACATTAAGAAGTTAGGAAGTGTTATTCAACAGAGTGGCATACCACATATTGCTGCCGATGCTTTTGGTGTTCCTTTTAAAGAAGAGGAAAACCTTGAGAGTAATTTTAATCAAGCTTGTCTTTCTATTGACTTCTTGGCTCCTCACATTAGGGATATTTCCCGCACATAACCGTAACGGGAAAAACTCAACAGTGAGATTGTGATTAAATTTCACTCCCCTTTCGATCGTAGCCGCACACTCCGCGCCTCTGGCGACTATAGCAAAAAAAAAATCTGCCTCCTACACCCCCTTGGCATTGCTGGGAGCTTTCATATTTTTGAGAGCCTCACCAATGAGAATATACGTATACTGCAAGAGGCCATAAAAATGCGTCGTGAAGGAAAGCTCTAAAGGCTTTCAACACAGTTTATAGCTGGATTTGAAAAACTTTACCCAAAAACGTGATTCAATGGGCCTCATGCATAAAAAGTGAGCTTCACCTCAGACTCAATTTTTGTACTGATGAAGTAAGCTGAAGCTTAAGAATTTGTACCAAAATTCGAGTCGGAGCTTAAGCTCACTTTTTATGCATGAGGCCCAATAACTCACAGGTTGTAGCAATCGTACAAAAACAACATTTACCGTTGGTATGAACTCGCTGTGTCAAAAACAGCTTCTTTATGTATTCATATATGCATGTATGTATATGTATACCCTGCATACAATGATTTCAGAGTATTCTGAATGATTTAAAAATTTTTGTTTAGAATTTTCTTTAAGAAATCGTATAGAAATTTCTTTACTATGTAGTTCTTGTCAACCACTTCATATGTTTTTCTTTAAAGATTCGTAAAAAAATCGAAACAAACTTCCGATACTCTTAAAGATTTCGGGAGCATTTGTTTGCAGGGTATATATTGACGTGTTTGTGTATGTATACGCGGATATGTAAACAAAACAAAAGAGGCGATAATTAGACATAACCGATACAATAAGAAGAAACATGGCTTCTATCGCTATCACCTGTAATTGTTACGCCTTGAACTAAAAACGACTACATTTTTTTTATCGGTTTTCATAGCACCACCAATGTTTCTTTAGTACGCTTCAAGCAAAGTATTCAATATTCTCACGACAAATTTTATAAAATATTTTGAAAATCTCATTTCCGTCTCGCTGGAATTGCTGCTTTTCTGTAGTAGGTCTTCCATGTAAGAGGCTGATCGTTCCTCAGTGCGTGTGTGAAAGTTTTTAGAATTGCTGTCGGAAACATCAACAATCAAATGGAAACTTTATATAATTCTTTTGAATTCAAAAGGAAGATTCAACTCACATGATATATATACATATGTACATAGAATTGCGTTCCCGAATTTCGCTTGACTCGTTCTTATTCACACGAATAACGCACTGTAGAAGCGATTTTTTATAAACCAAACTTTGCTTTATTTTGCACAATAATTTCGCGATAAATAAAGAAATGCACGCACCGGAACTGTGACCAGATTTCGGCCGCCATTTAAACATCAAAACCGGGAAAAGGAAGAGGAAAACGAATCAATTGGAAATAACACAGTGGCTAAACGTTAGTTTAAATTGCCTCCTGTCATAGTAGATAGTGCAGCATACGCGTTTTTTAGCCGCCGCTAAATGACAAACGGCGTCAAATTGTTTTTTAACAACAATATATTCACTGCTGGCAATGCCCTCGTCCAAAGCAACAACAAATAGGAATGTACATTTTCGGGAGTATCATCGATACAACGATTTTCGAAGCATCGAAGGTATGAACACCGCACAGACATCGAAGTTTGAGGCGATATTATCGATGTTTCAAAAACATCGACGCATCATTTGCATCTCTAACGACAAATGGAAACTTTCTTCGCAAAGTGCCTTAATTTTACAAATAATCGTATTAGATAGTAAACAGTGTAATGAAAACTTTGTTAATTCCATTTTAGTAATAGCGTTTGCGACAAAAGTAGAATTGTGTGGTTGGGCGTATGTAAAATATGGCACTGACCTTGCAATTGCTATGAAGCTTGCTGAAGTGCTGAAGCACGGCAGAAAAAGTATACGCACCAGCAAAAAATCTTCATAAAGCAACAGGAAGCTGCTCGTACAAAAATAGATAAGTATAGCCAACAAGAGATTGATCAGTAAAAAACTACATTTTGGAGTTCACTTATCTTCATCGATTCATATCGAATAGCAAAGCCACCATGTTAAATTGTTTCAGCGCAATGAGTGTGCCCACATTGGGAGAGATGGAGCAAACCATTTGTATGCTTGAACGTGGCACAATTATCACCAAGCTCTATTCTAAGCATCGCCCAGAACAGCGTCGTCTAATGTTGGTACGTGAGACTCGCCAGCTACTGTGGTCTTCTGTTATGGCGGATACACGTACTGATTATGAAGGATCGCTGGAGTTACGCGAAATACGTGAGATACGAGTCGGCAAGTGCTCGAAAGAATTTCGCAATTGTGCTGAAGATTCGAAACGCTTCGAGCCAGCGAAGTGCTTTGTAGTGCTACATGGCAGTTCATTTAAACTAAAGACCTTCTCAGTTGTAGCACTTTCAGAACAAGAGGCAGACAATTGGGTACGTGGTCTGCGGTACATGGTGCAGGACACCGTGACTGCACCATATCCTCTGCAAGTAGAACGTTGGCTTCGTCGTGAATATTATGCTATTGAAAACTCAAGTATGCAGTCTTCCAAAGATGGTGGTCAGGTGACAGTAAAAGATTTCAAATCCTTTTTGGCGAGTATTAGCTGCAAAATGACCACCAGCAAGCTGATGGAATGTTTTTCTGAAGATGATGTCAGGCGCAAAAATGACTTACGCTTTGATGATTTTTCAAGATTGTATAGAAAATTGTTATTGCCACATAACTTTCTGGAAGAAATGTTCTATAGCACACCTGGCACATTTCCATACTCGAAAAATGGCGAAACAGTAACACTACATGAATTCCAAAACTTTTTGATACAGGAGCAACATGAGATTATGGGACGTGATGATGCATCCGTTTCAAACTTCATACGCGACTTCTTGCAAGACGTTGAACGCGATGTGCAAGAGCCCTATTTCTCACCGAGTGAACTCCTCGACTATCTTTTCTCTAAACAGAACGATCTCTGGGATCGGAACTGTGACCGCATTTACATGGACATGAAACAACCTCTATCTGCCTACTGGATTGCCTCGTCCCACAACACTTATCTCACCGGCGATCAGTTTTCCAGCGAATCGTCATGTGAAGCATATGCGCGTGCTTTGCGTATGGGTTGTCGCTGCATTGAGCTGGACTGTTGGAATGGGGCCGATAATCTTCCATTTATTTTTCACGGTCACACGATGACTTCAAAAATTAAATTTAAAGATGTGATCAAAACGATTAAAGAACACGCTTTTGTAACATCTGAGTATCCAGTGATTTTATCTATTGAGCAGAACTGTTCATTGGAGCAGCAACGTAACATGGCGCAGGCATTAATTGAGGTATAAATACCTTATGAAGGCGAATTTTAAAACTTTAAACTTAATTATCATTTTCTTCAATTTGTTTATTAAATTGATGAATTTTCTAGGTCTTCGGTGACATGCTGCTGACCCAGCGTTGTGATCGCACAGAAGTTCAACTTCCATCACCACACCAACTGCGTCGAAAAATTATACTTAAGCACAAAAAACTGCCCGAATATGAAGACGGTTGCCCTGGTGGGCCAGCTATAGTGGGTGGTGGCTCCGGCATTTCCTTGAACAGTGGGAGTAGATCGTCCATCAGCGGTGGTACTGGAGATGAGAATGAAAACGTTCGTAATTTCCTTAAAGAGGGAATGTTGTACTTCAAGGATCCGGTAGACAAGGCTTGGAACCTGTATCATTTTGTATTAACACAGCAGCAACTAATTTATTCCTCGCACACTGATGAAAACAACGCGGGTGGCGCGGATGACGATGACAACGCTATGTCCCAGGGTTCATCGTCAACTTTAATGCCCAAATCGAAGGATAATTTTGTCAATGATGAACTGCACTTCGGTGAAAATTGGTTCCATGGCAAATTGGAGGGTAATTCTGCTAAGTTTAAAGCATTTTTTTTTAATTGTGCTACGTTGTTCATAACATTTTAGGAGGTCGTCAGGAGGCTGATCAACTCTTGGAGGCCTATAAGCATCTTGGCGATGGCACATTTCTAGTGCGCGAGTCTGCCACTTTCGTTGGTGATTATAGTTTGTCATTTTGGCGTCGAAATCGTCCGAATCATTGTCGCATTAAGCTGAAACATGAAAATGGGGCCACCAAATATTATCTTGTCGATAATTTTGTCTTCGATTCTCTTTACTCGCTTATTGTTTACTATCGTAAAAACATGTTACGTAGCTCAGAGTTTTCGATCACGCTGAAGGAGCCAGTGCCGCAGCCGAAAAAGCATGAAACACAAGAATGGTTTCATCCAAACACAACCAAAGAACAGGCAGAGCAAGTGCTCATCAAACTTGATGTGGGTTCATTCCTTGTGCGTCCCTCGGTACAAAGTACTAATGCATTTGTCATATCATTCACAATAAATCGCAAAATCAAGCATTGCCGCATCATGCAGGAGGGCCGCCTCTATGTCGTGGACACGATACAATTTGAATCGCTTGTATCGCTAGTCAACTATTACATGAGAAACCCTCTTTATCGAAATGTTAAGTTGTTGTACCCGGTGTCTCAAGAATTACTGCGCCAAAAGCTCTTGGCCTGTCAGACATCCATGGAGCATCATAATGGCAGCGACTTCAATGACGCCTCTAGCTATATGGATCCGAGTTTGGATGATCGTGTGACATGTAAAGCGCTTTATAGTTATAAGGCTAATAAACCGGATGAATTATCATTTCCAAAGCATGCGATTATCACGAATGTGCAAAGAAATACGTCAATGTGGTGGCGCGGCGATTATGGCGGCATGGCGCAGCGTCACTTTCCGGCAAACTATGTGAAGGTACGTAGGAAAGCTTAAACAAGAATACCGCGGAGTCGGGGATAAATTGACTAAAGGGCAAATAGCTGGATTTTCTGGATTGTCTCCTCGTTGGCGCCACTAAAAGCTAAACTAATCCTGAGTGTGCATCTGAGTTAAAAAAATTACATTTCATTTGTTTTCTTTACAGGTAATTGACTCTGCCGGCGATGACTACAATTCGTTTAGTGACGAAAATAACAGCGAAAATATCTCACGTACCGATTCCATTGACATACATGGCGCCATTGTACATCTGTCCGAATCAAATGAGCCGGGCATATTATTCCAGTTGCAAATTCAGACACCCACTATGCAAAATTCCTTCATCATCGGTTTTGATAATCAAGAGTTGGCTTACGAATGGATCAAAGCCATACAGGAGGGCGCGCAAATCGCCAATCAATTGGCGACAGAACGTCGTAAGAAAGAACGTTCCGCACGTGTAGCCAAAGAAATGTCCGATTTGATCATATACTTCCGCAGTGTGCCATTCCGCGAACATTCCTGGGTATTCTACGAAATGTCCAGCTTTCCAGAAACCAAAGCCGAGAAACAGTTCTTGCAGCAAAACTGTATGCTCTTTCTACAATATCACCGCAACCAAATCAGTCGCGTTTATCCAAAAGGTCAACGTTTAGATTCATCTAATTTCAATCCAATACCATTTTGGAATGTGGGTTCACAAATGATTGCACTCAACTACCAAACCGGTGACAAGGCCATGCAGCTGAATCAGGCAAAATTTCGCGACAATGGTAATTGTGGTTATTTGCTGAAGCCAAAATGTATGCAAGTCGATGGCTTCGATCCGAATAACCCACTAGCGATCAGTACATTGGAGGAGCGCTTCATAACGATACGTATTATAGCCGGAAGGCATTTGTTCCGCGGCGGCAGATCAAACAATCCCCTGGTTACATTGGAAATATGCGGCGCTAGTTTTGATACGGGCATTAAGCACCGTACCAAAGTAAGCGAGAACGGCTTCAACCCAGTGTGGAATGAAAGCTGCGAGTTCACCGTTCGCAATCCACATTTAGCGCAGCTACGTTTCGAAGTACAGGACGAAGATATGTTTGCAGAGACGCATTTCATTGCGCAGGCCTGTTATCCATTGAATTGCATCCGAACGGGTTATCGTAGCGTGACGCTACGCAATAAATTTAGCGAGGAATTGGAGTTGGCATCGCTGCTAGTGCATGTTGACGTGAAACATGCCCCCACGAGTGCTGCTAATGAGCACACCGTTGTGGTGGGATTTTAAA
Source organism: Rhagoletis cerasi (assembly GCA_029783565.1). Taxonomy (NCBI): domain Eukaryota; kingdom Metazoa; phylum Arthropoda; class Insecta; order Diptera; family Tephritidae; genus Rhagoletis; species Rhagoletis cerasi. Next base: position 1,009 of record JAPVRG010175530.1, on the reverse strand, counting down.
GAAAAGGAAAAATTACTTGGATACGAAAAACTCTTTCACTATGTGTTAACAAGTGCCTTAAATTAACGAGCAAATGCAGCCAAGTATGCTTGCATTATGTGTTTGTGTGCGTGTTTTTAGCAAGCGAACAAATCTAACGCTATTTTTATTTTTATAATTATTGTTTGAAGTTCATCTAAATTTTAGAGCTTTGCATTTATAGCAGGTTAAAGATTCTCGCACATCTTTCCTTAAAGCGCAGCTATTTAAAAAAAATTACTCAAAGCACTGAAAATTTTCTTCCATTGACTAATTATTGCAACATGTATAAAGACTTGACATTTTTATATATATCTACCTATACTGTTTAAGTAAAATGTACTCTCTTAAATGCGTGCCAACACTAAACGCAAACATACATAAATTTTTATTGTATGTTTGAGTTTTCCGTGTTGTATCTACATATGTATTTTTTTTATTATTAACGCATGTTTAGCTAAATTTACAAGAAAATTATAAAAAACACATTCGAAGCTTTTTTTTTTGAAACGACGCACGCGAAAAGTTGAGAGTTGGCCATCTTTATGCCTTGTGTTGGCGGTAATGTTGCCAAACTGCATATGAATGCATGTTTTCATAGTCAGCTGTCGAAGCGACACCAACGCCAACTTCAACGCAACGCCAAAGTTGTATGTGGACGGACCTTAACTTACCAAAATATGTATGTGTATAAACTTTTTCTACTTTTAAATAAAACCAAATATAACAGCAATTATTCAGGTTTCTGATTAATCAAAATGTAATTAATCGGGAAACTGATCATTTCGATTAATCAAAAATGATTATTCTTTGACGAATTAATTAATCAGGTTTCGATTAATGAGCTTGTTTGATTAATTTATTAATCGCACATCTCTTAAGTTAACGAAACAAAAATCAATCGTTAACGTTGAAACGAAATAAATCATCAATATTTAACATCGAAACGAAATAAATCAACGAAAATTTGTTGTAAAGCATTGCCAGCTCG
>JAPVRG010175008.1:1299-13949 GCA_029783565.1 Rhagoletis cerasi | reverse complement strand
TGGCGCTTACACATACGTTAGTGTTTGGCCGAGCTTCTCCTCCGATTTGTGGCGTGCGCCTTGATGTTGTCACACAAAGGGGAGGGACCTACAGTTTTACGCCGACTCCGAACGGCGATTGTATTTTTATGATAAGCTTTTTCATGGCAGAAGTACCCTCGGAGGTTTGCCATTGCCTGCCGAGGGGCGACCGCTGTTAAGAAAAAACCTTTTTTCTAAATTTTTTTGCGATGTTGCTTTGGCCAGGGCTTGAACCCAGGCCTGCGGAGCGGAAGCGCGCACTGCTTACCACGACACCATTTAATTAAACTTAAAAAATTAAAACCAGCTTAAAATAGGATTAAAGCGATTGAAAATAAAATAAATTTTACCGGAAAAAAACGTGGGGTGCTTGACACCAATTGTTTTGAACTTTTCATTTTCAGTGTAATAATATTGAATATTGTCAAGAGCAGGACTGTAAAATTTAAGAAGAACCCCACGCTTTGTTTTCCGGTAAAATCAAGGGAATGAAGACTACCCCGACTTTTCTCTAAAGAGTGGGAACGTGGCCAAATGCCAGACAGGCCCGAAAGACCCTTATCAGAGCCACTACAAGCCTGTCTCCCCCACGGTTTTGCATTTCGGATACACACCATCTGGGCCCGGTGACTTAAAGTCGTCAAAAGAGGCTAAGGAAACCCTCCTCCTCCTCAGTCACCACTCGTGATGCTATGTATTTGTTTAGTCTGACGGCTCTTACCGACGCGCTATCCTCCACCATATCTCTGCCTGCGTCAGGAATTATCCTGCTAATCGGAAAATGAGTTTACAGGTGAGTTTTGGATGTGTCTAGCAGTGACGTGGTATAAGTTACATCAAATTTTCTGAGAGAATCAAAGCTAACCGTCAGATCCCAGCCTGTATCCATTCGCAGGCATTTTTAATAAATTAAATTAAATTAAATACCTTTAAAAGAGAATCAAAACCTTAAATTTAAATGTTTTTACATACTATAGAATAGTTCTAACAAACTTTAAATGTTATTGATGTCTCAGTTAATTTTTCCATATTTATACTAATTGAGTCATGTATTTGTAATCAGGTTTAAGAATTATAATAATATACATATCACTCAAAGCGTGGCTAGCGCTAAGAGACCAAAGGAAAAAAAGAACCGTCAGGTCCTGTTGAAGTACCTTACACAGTCTGGCAGACTCCTTTATAAGAGCTTTATTTTGACATGCGAATTTGCCTCTTATATTCCTTCTGCACGTTATGATATTCGGACCAGTCCTCCTCTTTTCGGGGTTTTAAAGCCTTATTCAGAAGTCTCCTGGACCTTTTTCGAAGTTTGGTGAGTTCAGCGTTCTACCATGGGACCGCTTTTCCCTGCCTGCTTCGTCTTAGTGGACATACTTTCTTAAAACAACCAATCAAAATATTCGTTACCTCGCGGGTCGCCTCTTCAAATGATTTAATGTTTTTGAGCTTAGGGAGATTTTGTATTCGCGTTTCAAGGAGCCCAAACTTTTCCCAGTCCGAGATATCTCAACGAAACTTGGTACGCGTACTTCCAATAGGATAAGGACGGACGGTATTGAAAATGGGCAAAATCGGACATAAACACGCCTACCTCCTATATAACGGTAGTTTGCAGAAATACAAAAATTGCGATATTTTAGCAACTACTGAAGCTTATTGACTCAAAATTAATATTTGCAGTGATATATTATCGAGTAATAAGAATATTATCAATTTTTGGAAAAGGGGCGTAGCCACGCCCACTTATGGATTTACATGTATATCTCGGTAACCGCTTTACCCATTTCTACCAAACTCAACAAAAGTGTTAATCCTGGTCCAACACAGAAAAGTGTCGACAATTTTTGGAATCGGATAATAACCACGCCCACTTTCCATATAACGGTAATTTACAGAAATACGAAATCTGTGATAAATATGTAAATACTAAAGCTAATTTACGCAAACCTTATGTCTGTAATGATTTCTTAGCAAGAAATACGATTAAAATAAATTTTTAGAAAATGAAAATTTCTACCAAACTTATTTGACACAAAAATGCAAGATGTTGAAAATGTTTGAAATCGGGCTAAAATTACGCCCACTTTTAATAAGATATACCATTTTTATGGACTTTAGAAAGTGGGCGCGACACCGCCTACTTATAACTACTTAAGTTTATATCGATAACCGCTTCATCGATTTCTACAAAACACAGCGAAATTATTTCTTTAGGTCTAACTGAGCACATTATCGAAAATGTTTGGAATAGGAAAAAAAACGGGGGAAAAGCGATGTTAATACATGCGCCGGGTATTTATTTTTCGGTTTCAACCGAACTTAGACTTCTTTACTTGTTTAAAAAAGTTTTCTAATAAAGGAACTCCTGGAACTATGCCCACCTGTTGTACACTCCGCGACAAAATGATACGGTCTCACAAAAGCCATGTAAATCCAAATCTCTAACGTTATACAAAAATTATAAATTATAAATAGTTGCACATCGAAAATTTCCTAGTTTGAAGTGTCCACAAAATACCGTTGATTTTTGAAATTTTTTGCTGACGACATCACTTATTTTCTTCCATACATATTTACTATCAATTTTTTTTTGTTGGAATTTTTAGCCTCTTGAAATTTGCACTATATTGTATTAGAATTGAATGGGCTAAAAAACTGAATACTTTAAATTTCTTGTTGTGGAAATTTGTGTTGAATTTTTCTACAAAGTTTTAAACGTGGATTAATATGGAGTTTAAGTATTAAATATATAATGAACTAGACTTTAATAAAAACTTAATAAACATTAACAAACAAAAGTAAGTTAGTCAAAACTGGTCAAAATGTCGTGTCCCTATTTTTTCATATGACTGTCTGTACGTATGTACATATATCCATTTTTATAACGTGTTTCCACTCCCAGTTAATTTACATATATCGTTTTGTATCAACAGCTGATCAATTTATATTACTTCTGTGTATTGAAAAATTGAGATATCAAAAAAAAGTATTTTTGAAAAAACAGCAGTATCCATTTTTGGAATCCAAAAAGAAGTATAATGCTGCAAAAAAGTATAGATACGAGCGTTAGTGATACCGCAAAATATTCTATGTTAATTATTACGGTTGGTACTTAGCTAGGCTGCTGACCAAGTGCATCTGCGAATCGTTATAACATCATAAACTAATTAGAAAACTGTCTGCCTTTGGAGGATGAAGTTGCACAATTAACAGAAGCACTAAGGTACAGGTAACAGGTTATTTAAGCACTTCCGGTAATAATTGACATAGAACGTTTTGCAGTTCATATTACCGGAGGTATTTATATAAGCGCATACAAACATTTTATCTATTACTATATGGACGACTGAAGATTGACTATCTATTGATATCAACGCTAAATTTTAATGAAATATCCTTTTTTCTACTGTGCACGATGAATTTATTGTTATAAATTCAAGTCCAATATCTTTACTTATTATTTTATGCAGTGGACGATAACAACATCAGGCACGTATGTATGTACATGCGCAGAAACGCATAGCACATGCAATCCAAAACTTGCGTTTATTTGTTCGTATGCATGGACTTATAACCTTGCAAAAAATTGTGCGACTAATCTCTAAAGAGAGTATTCCCGGATTAGTCTACATCGGGTACAATGGGGCATCAATTAGTCACAAGTAGTCTCAAACGGGTATTATTGTAGATCAGTTAGTCTCGACTCATCCCTTAAGGGAATAATTGTAGATGAATTAGTCCCCAACTCATATCGTCGCCTGGGTAAAAGATTGTCGTAAGCGCATAGGAAACGTGAAGAACATACGACAATCTTTTACCCAAGCGACGATCTAACGGGCACAATTATCGAATGAATGATATGTAGGCACTTAGTCAATGAAATTTCATGTGCGACGTTGGCATGTAGATAGAGTATACGCTTAGCAATCCAGCGGACCTTGGTTCGAATCGCAGCTGGCGCAATTTTTATTTTTATTTTTTAAAAGCGACCAGTCGCTTTTTATACCCGTTCGGGTATAAAAGGGAACAATTGGTCTCTTCATAGGACATGCTCGAACAAAAGGGTATAGTTCAGTCCATACAAAGGGATGCAAAGTGGCATTAGTCGCATGTTCCTTTGCGACTCATCCCGGACACATCCCGGACTCATCGCATTTTTTGCAGGGACACTTCACAACTGTGGTCCTATTCACCGATAAGCCATAATTTTCAATGTCGCTACGTACCTACATACATATGTATGTGCATAATTTTTGTATTTCTTCGTCATTTTTATTTGTTTTTTTTTGTTCCCCATTCGAATTTAATATTCCTGTCGTTTCATAATTTTTGGGTATTTTCCTAATTATACAACATTTATCATCAATTATCGCAACACGCAAACCTGTATGCTCTATTTCAAATTTAATAATAAGCAAATGACGTGCTGAATTCTTTTTCTCTTTACTTTGCGAGTTGTGTGAAATTTTGTCACTACCCGCCGTTTCTTAGTCATTGCATTTGTTTCTAACGTATTTGTTCAGATACACTGTTTCTAACTTTGCATGTTTTCATAATTTTTTGTTTTTAATTCACGGTCTAGGTTTTAATTTGGTTGAGGGGAGGGTTGAAGATAAGTGGGGTAACCGCAACATGTTTTTCTTACTTAAATAGCCCAAATGTTGCATGATGAAAAAAACGTTAAGAAGAAAAACACTCATCACATACCACATGCATGAAAACTCCAACTTTAGTATGGCATGAAACTGGTGGGAGCGGGTGTCGTCTCCGCCCCGACGTAACCGACTTTGAACTTACTAAAGCAAGCTTGGGCTGCTGCTTATAATATTTTGGTATATGTGTGTACAAATTTTCGAATATACAAACGTTCATACATATGAATGGTACCAGGGTACGAAAATAAACCGTACAAAACAGTACCCATTTGCTCATCGACTTTCATATCATTTATTGTTTTGTACAGTTTTGTACAGATTATGATGTATGTAGTGAATTTTCAGCAACATGTTCACTGCAATATTCGAAAATGCTTCCATCAATTCAGATTGCACTTTCTTTTAATGTAATTTCAAATATGCAAGTTAAACAGTTTACCTTGAAACTTGTGAAGTGGACTCAGCCGTTTTGTTTTGTTTCGTACCGAACTGTTGAAGTAATAAACGAAACGAAATAGTAACGTACAATATAGTTTATTTTCGTACACTGAATGGTACTACATACATATGTACATATGCATGTATTTCCGCATATTGTTGAATCAATACCTCTTGTGGTGAGTCCTTTGTAAACAGAGAAAATACTTAGTTTACGTTAGCCTATATAGTTTTGCTTACCTCTCCATATAACTGCAACTTTATCATTTTCATCTAATTTTTTAGGCTAGCAAAATGCACTTATTAAACCATTTTATTTTAATACTCCTATATTTCATGGTCTTATATTTTGAAGGAAAGCCGCTAAAGTCAAGTGGGCCCAAAAACTTCCGTCAAATCACCGATTTTAATAATATATACAATGTATATTATACATTTTGGGTAGGGAATCCGACACAAACTTAACGCTATGAATATTTTTTCCATATTCCGCTTTTTGTTTGTTTTATTAACGATTGAAGTTTATTGCAAGATGTAATTGTAAGATCCTTTCCTCATAAGCTACTCTAGATAACTGTATGAAACTTGGCATACTTATAGAAAATCTTCATAGAGCTAAGTTAATTTAATTTATTTGAGTCATAAATTGGTTCCCAGAGCATGAGGGAATCCTAAACTCCGAGAGCAGTCAGCGTCTAGCATTCAATGTGTTTGGTCGTCTTATGGCTCAGTTATGCATACTTTGCACTGCATGATAGTTGTCACTTAGAAATCTGTTAAATAAGCTTTGAGTGTAAGCAGTTACCCAAACGCATATGTAAAAGTCTGTGGATTTTTGATTTCTACGTACGTACTTATGTATGTAAAAATGGCAAAGCAGTGCAAGTATGCCAAGTATGCATAACCAGCGGTTTAGAAAGTGAGTTTGTTTTTGTAGCGGCACTACTAATCACTGCCTTAGTTTCGCTTCCGCTGTATTATTCAGTGCGGGCTATTCCGTTATCTTTTTCTCTTCTTTGAATAGATAAAAGCATTGCTTTATTCATTTATTCTAAATTATAGTTATAGACTTATATTTAGATTTGGTGAGTTTTCTTCCTAATTGTGAACATGCCCCCCGGGGCGACGGATAACAGGGAGAATCGCTTTGCCTTAGAGCTGCAAATATATCGATGTCAGTATCGATATATAGAGTAATTGGTTTTTTTTGCCGACATCGATATTTTTTTTCGATATCGAGCATGGTATGGCCATTTTCTCATTACTTATTTTTACGCCAAACAACATCAGCAACTGAAAGTTTGGTAAGCCACAATAAAAATTCGAATCAATTAAAATATATTTAATATATAGAAAAGATAAAAATTTGCATTTGCATAAAAAGCATATTTTTGCATATTTTTGCCATTTTTTGATTGGACAGCATATTTAAAGGTTTGGCGCATATTTTAACTATCAAGCATATGTATTTTCGGCATATTATTTGTTAAAAGATTATTTAAAAATCTTTTGTTAGTGTTTTTTTTTAATTTATATAAATGCATCCCTTACATATATTTTAATTTTAACATAAAAAATCTGGCAGCACTTTACATCCTGCCAAATTTTTCAATATAATATTCATACAGTCGTCTCTTTTTCGCATACACAAAATATCTAAAGCCATGTACTTGTCAAATCTGCGCGCGCATCTGTTCGCAAAATTGTTTGATTTCTTTGTTAAATAAAATGCCAAGGGGCAAAGAAAATTTCGGTGCATTCCTTACGAGATTGGTAAATGGGCACAAAGACGAACTACGAAGCGACGATAGTGTTTTGTTTTGTAAAAGCTGTGATAGAAACCTAAACGCGTCTAGGACCTTCCAAGTAATAGAACCCGAAATAAAACACATTTTGCTTTTAGTTGGAAAATCATACGAAAAAAACCAAATTTTATGTCTTTCTTTTAATCAAAATTAAGGAATTTTATTGTGCATATCTTTTTTTCATTGAGCATATTTCGCTGATTTTAGTGCTTATTTTAAGCGCATAAAACGGAATTTTCCGCGGATATTTTTATCTTCTCTAGTAATGTATGTACACATATATTTTAAAGGAACACGTGTCTAAGTTGGTAGCTCTGAAACATGGACAGCTTTCTACAAAAGTTCAATGGGAATGAGTAAGGAATAATCCTGTTCCAAGTACTTAAGGATTTGCGGGTTTTACAGGAAAAGGTGCTTTCGCCATTAATAAGCCTTATATATTTCTATAAAAAATTTTGTATGCAGATTTGTAGTCTATTAAATTTTAATATAATAGAGTACAAGTTAGAAGTCGCTAAAAAATTTATAGAGATTCTTATTAAAAGTTCGCAATTTTGATGAAACTTTTTTTTAATATCCTTTTTAAACCCACCCAGCAGACTTGACTTGTACTAAATGCCCGTCTTGGCTTCTTTCAAACTCGTCATTTATTAACTTCTTTACTACACTAGTTTACACGAAAAATTAACCTTTATAAAAAAGTGTTTTCTAGGCTAACTTTGGGTCGCTGAATATGAAAACAAACCCCAATTTTTTTTTCAAAGAAGCGTTTTCGAGATTTTTTCGAAAAACGTGTTTTTTGGTACCTTTCGCTGTTATTTGTCAATATCTGTTGAGAAGATCATCCAATCGACGCGGGATACCGTTCGAAAGGTATTGATGTGCCCTTTGGAAAAATATATAACTTCTATAAATTGAAATAAAAATTATTACTGTTACTAGCGGCCAAAATCGAAAAAAGTGGAATTTTTATTCATTTTTGAAAAGTACACATTTTTGATGCTTATTTTTAATTACAAAAATTTTGTTAAATTTTTTTTTTCAAATTTCGATAAAAGATAAATCATTGCAGTAAATTTTGAGTCTAAGATCATCCAAATCGGATAATAAATGTAGATGTAATGGGGCACTGAGTAAAAATTCTAACTTTATATTTTTCACAAAATCACACTTTTGGTCGGAAATTAATTTTTTTATTTTTTTTTTATTTTTTTTATTATTATTTTTTTTTTCTTACTCCTGGATGCGAATTCGAGAAGACTCTACCCAACACAAACTAAAAAATTCAAGGGGAAAAGCTTATTTTCGACCAAAAGTATGATTTTGTGAAAAACCTATGTTAGAATTTTTACTCAGTGCTCCATAACATCTACATTTCTTATCCGATTTGGATAATCTTAGACTCAAAATTTACTGCGATGATTTATCTTTTACTCAAATTTGAAAAAAAAAAATTAAAAAAAATTTTTTTTATTAAAAATAAGCATCTAAAAATGTGTAATTTTCAAAATTGAATGAAAATTCCACTTTTTTCGATTTTGGTCGCTAGTAAAAGTAATAATTTTTATTTCAATCTGCACAAGTTATATATTTTTGCAAAGGGTGTATCAGTACCTTTCGAACGGTAGGTTGCTCGCGTCGATTAGATGACCTTTCCAAAGGATATTGACAAATAACTGGGAGAGGTACCAAAAAACACGTTTTTCGAAAAAATCTCGAAAAGGCTTCTTTGAAAAAAAGAATGGATTTTGTTTTCGTGTTCAGCGACCCAAAATTAGCTAAGAAAACATTTTTTTCCAAGAATTAATATTGATGGAGCAGCTTACTCTTTCTTCAGACTGCTTACATCTTTTCACTTTTTTCATAGGAGGAAATATATCACTATTTTCAGGAGTTTCATAATTAATTGGTAAACAGTCAGTAAATATTTTATTGATACTCATTGGTGAATAATGGTAAGCACTTTCTGCACCGGTAATGTGTCAGTGCGATCACTGTTTGATTTTTCAAACCAGGCTAAAAAGTCAAGCACTTGGTTTTGCGCATTGGTGTGATTTTCGACGTTCGCTTCAGTAAGTGAAGCACAATTTTCTAACTCCGCTTCTTGTGGCTTAAATTCGAAAATTGTCTCAAGAAGTGCATGTTCTTTGAGCTAAATCCATTACTATACCAGCCTGCTCAAGAAAGTCAATACAAAGTAATGTATGTTTTGCGTTTGATAAACAGGTGAAGCGTATCCTTTTTAAAAGTTTTCCGATCAAAATATCGACAATAGTGGAATAAACCATATCTTTGGAATTTCACTTCTTTTTGTTTAAGTTTTTCGTAAAGCTGATGACTAGCAACACTTGTTAGAGCGGCAGCATCGAGGCACGCTTCGCCGTTTAGACCATTGACGTGTATGTTAACGGTAGTTACGTTTCTGCCAACAAGAGTTGGATTTACCAAATTGAAATCTAGCTGTTTCGGACTATTTATCGGGTTATTTTTATTGCAATGAGGACAATTAGCGCGATAGTAGCCAGGCGTGATGCAGCCGTAGCAACTCTAGGTATTTTCTTTAGTTTTATTTGCGCCTCTCTTTTCTGACTCTATCTTTTTGAAACACGTCTCAGCAGTGTGGTTTTTCTTTGGGCAGTAGGAGCAACGAGCCACTATTTTATCCATTGGTTGACTAACTTTGGAAGTTTCATTACTTTCAACCAAAAGCATTTCAACATCTCTTGGTTTGTCTAGCAAATCGTGAAAAGGTTTTACGCTATCGCGAGGTAATCGTCAGCAGCAAGTTAGCCTCGTTCGCATAAAAAGGTCACCAAAGCGATTATCCGAACAACAACAGCAACATAGGTATTTTCCAGCAAACGGAGTGTCTGCTTTGATTCGGCTGAATGTTCAATGTGCGACCACCTTACGTTTTTAAAAGTTATATAAAATTACTAGCCGCTAGAGCCAAAAAGTCTACAAGCGTATAAGCAGATTCTATTAAGTATTTTAAATTTATTAAGGTTTTTGTTGGCGCCACGTGTAGGGAAGCTGCATGAGCTTCGCTAAAATCTAGGGTGAAGGCGTTTGTAAGACCAGCCGCAAGAGCCAAAAAGTCTACGAGCGTCTAAGTCAAACAAAGCATAAATAAAAACGCAAAGGTTCGATATTGAAGTCTGCTCCTCTTGAGCGGTGGCTTGCGAATGAATTTTATTTTCATAACTCAGCTTAACACAAGGTACAAATTTAACACTCCAGTAGGCGCGCGTTTTACAATAGTAGAACGCTTGTGTATTTCGTTGAATATTATCGCTTACTCAAAGTCACTCTCGCATACAGTCTTATTACTCTTCCATTACTAGACAATGAACACATTCAGTGTCCTTGCGGTGACCGATGCGTGCTCATGTCGGAGAAATTTGACGCCAAAAGTGAATTTCTGCAACTGTAGAACGCGCGGCTACTCGCGTGACATTTTTTTCGTCAATCAGGAAGCATTGTTACAAATGTAACAAATGGATTTGTCCTGATCATTAGGTTCTTCTATGCCCAGACTGCGCTAAAAATGAAGAATCGGAGGTGGAAGGCATGAGTGAATAAAAAAAATGAGTATTTTAATATTATAAGTTAAAATTTTGGGTTTTTTTTAGTTATGTACAAGAGGTCTGATTTTTGGTTCCTAATATGTTTAAATTGGTTATGTTTTGTTTGTTTTAGTTTTATAATAGTCTTTCTTATTAGTACCTAAAAATATTTTTCAATTTATAAAGATTTCCTTTGAAAACCTTATATTAAAAATGTCTACATAAGTAGAGCGCGCGACTAATGGAGTGTTAAGCGAGGATTTGAAGAAAGGTGGAATAAGCATAAACAATTACCGTTAATTCTAAATAGTACTAAAACAGTGGTGGCGAAGGTTATTACGCCATCATAATTTAATAATATAAAGTAAAGGATGACAATTTGTTTCATTGATCTCTAGCTTATAATATAAAATATAAAATGAAAGATGGCTAATAGTAATCAGCTTCGTTACAGTATGTATGAATTCAGTTCCTGAAACAATGTTTAATTGAATTTGGAAGTTTTGTTTATTATAACCAACAGCATCCAATAGAAAACCATAGCACCTTTCCATTGTTGAACGAGGACATCGTGGGGAAAATTTCTGTAGAACAAAGTTATCATACAGCAGCTCTGAGTTCTTTGTTATAGTAGATCTTCGTACCGCAAGCACAACATCTCAAAGGGCTGAAGATTTAAAATCTGAAGAAGAGTTGTTTTTTTTCAAAATTCTAAAATACTAAGTGAAATATTAAGTAAATAAGCGTCTGCGTAATTCAAGAATTAAATGCATAGGCTTTTTTGATTACTGTTTTTTTGACCGACTTAAAAAAAGAGGAGTTTATTTTCGTGCATATTTTTTATACTTGTTCGCGCATAACATTTTTATTTGTGAGCCGATTTGAATTAATCTTTTTGTGTTAGATTAAGGGCAAATCCACAGTAGCCACACTTAATTTTTATGTTAGTTGTATGTACGTGTGCAAGTATTTAGCTAATTTGATGATTCTTGTGTAAATACTTAAGTTTTAAAAATGTATTTTTTGTATTTTGGTACTTTTGTGTTTTATTTTTTGGAGTTGGTTCTTTATTTTTCAAAGAATTTTCCATAAAGTTTATTAGAGGTATGCAAGTTTGAAATTTAAAAAATTACTAAAAATGCTCTGTAGCAAACATTCATATCTTGCCTTTGCTGCAGAAGTGTCAAAATCCAAAAACAAAAGTTTTTGAGTTAAGTATGCAAGGATGACAGCCACCATTGGTTGGTTGGTTTCAGTGCGTCCTAGTCGCTGCCTAGGACACAATTAGCGCATTATTGCGCCATTTTGATGCACTCTCGCAGGGATATTTTGTCTATTCTATGTTGCTGGGTCGAACCATTTCGATTCTCTAATGAATCTGCTGATTTCGCTTATAGTAGCTCCTGATAGGTCGTTTAGTTGTGATATCAGATGTTTACCTAACAGCCACCATTACTTCCTTAGAAGAAAATGTGTCATTTTTACCATGGGAACGTATGTAAACTAAACTTCAAAATAGTTTCAAAATATTTCGGAAAAACTTAAGATTTTCGTGAGCTGGACCGATTTGAACATACCTCCGAAAATCGAGTTTTTTAAATAAAATATTTTTTCCAAAAAACCACCTGAGATGTTGGAAGAGTTTAAGCTTAAAAGGTCTGCACCGTAGCATTTATTTTGTATGGTGAGTGATGCATCCTAATGTGCATATGTAGATAAGAGACCTATTCTTACGGGTACCAAGTACAAAAATATTCTTTAATGAATATCACATACAAATGGAATACATACAGTGCCCTGTCGGAAAGAAGTGATTTTTTTTTAAAACAACTAGTTGAAAAATTACCTTGGAACAAATGCTATTTTTTTAGGCAATGAACCATCAATTGAGAAAGTAGTTGGAAACTAACTACTTTCGAAGTTCTTTAAGCCAAATGCATTTGAAAGTAGTTTAAATCACATGCAGAGTCGGACTATTAATTCAAAGCGAGCATTTTACAGCATATTTACATGTCTGGCGGTGGCTGAGTGTGCAGAGGTGCTTGCTGTTATTTGTTGGCTTCCATAAGGTACGGGTTCGAATGCTAAAATGATAATGAGAATTTTTCTTTGGTGTCTCCGAAGTATGAAAAAGCATCTATGAAGTGCAGAACGAAGGCGTA
>JAPVRG010174979.1:0-14004 GCA_029783565.1 Rhagoletis cerasi | reverse complement strand
ATACGTACACATGCTAATGAAATGTATATAGAAATAATGAAAGCAAGTTTGAACTCACTTGAGTTATGTAAAGTAATTTGGCCGAAACAAAGTAATTTATGCTGTAATATGAACATAGTTTTAAAAACAATATTATAATTTTATTGGTGACCATATATCGTTGGCCACCACTGTTCCGCTAACGCAGTAAACCATAAACGAAGCTAACTTTTAGGCGGAGTTTTGCACATTTCGAGTATGCAGAGTATTCTTTTACATACATATCTACGTGTTTTTGTTATATGAATCGCGTGAACATTCAGGCATTAACGATTAATTTTATTCAAGTAAACTCCCTGTAAACATTTTAAAGTCGGAAAAGTCTCAGAATTCTGAGTTTTAACATCATTATGAGCTCAAGAAAGAGTCAGAAAAGAGCGTATTTCCCTTTTTAGAAGTGCACGCCAATATGGGTCCAAGGTAGGAGTCATTCTGATTATTAATATGTAAACTTACACTTCCACATGAACTTTGTTACTTTGTACAACTCAGAATTTATAAAACGAAAAGTGTCCGAAGTGCTTCAGGCTGGTTGAATGGTTTAAATGGCTGAAATAATGAAATTACAAATGAGGTAAGATTTTTTTTTTTACATATAGTAAGCTAAATACACATTTCGACTTAGAAGTGGTTAGCATGTATTTTGAAAATATCGATTTGTGGTGTAGAAGTGATTATATTTAAGATGACGCAATGTGCTACCATAATAGCAAAGTAAAATATTTATTGATCATTTGACGCTTGCTAATTCTCTTAAAAGTCTACCCGCAAACAATTTGAGTGATATACGCAATGTTTTGGTGTTTGTACACAAACACATTCATACATATGTACATACATATGTATCTGCTAGCGTAATTTCTTTATGTATAAGAAATTTTAGAATAACAAAACTAAATAATTATCACTGAAGATAATACAAGATAATTTTTATTAAATACATACATAAGTAAAATAAAACACAAAATAAAATAAAAAGTCATAAAGTAAATTAAAAGGAATTAAAAAAAATAAAATAAAATAACGATTTATTGCATTAATTTCTGCTTTCTGAATTACTAAGTCGCTTGAAATATTCATTAAAGAGAAATGTATCCTTTATAACTTTTAGTTTTTTCTCTGAATTCGCGCAACAATTGCAGTGAAAAACGTGAATGAAACCAATTCCACTGCTCGTACATGACAAATGACCTACTTAATCGATTTTAGAAATACATATATTGATTTGAAATGCTGTTGGATGTACATATATTTGCTGCATAGCGCATATCATTTTTTGCTTTTGTCGAATTAATTGTCATCGTCGTAGATTTGTTTTATTTTTGTTCACATTTCATTTTCATTTATTTTCGGTTGCTAAATTTAGTCAAAGTCAAATGACTCATTCATCCGCCGAAGCATCATACCGTCAGATTAGAATCAGATATGCTGCGAAAACTCTTTGCATGCGGTGCACAGTGTGCTGGTTTTGTAAATTTTTATTCAAATATTTTTACTCAACAATTATGTTCTAAGAGCGACTTGGCAAGTGAGCGAAAGAGCGGTGTATTGTGAAGTATCTTAATGAAAAATAAGCTTTGCAAATAAGAAATGTAAGTAATTTTATAAAAGCTTATTTGCTTAACTCTTTGATTGGCAGTGAAGCTGGAATTTTCTTCCATCTTGTTTGACTGAAAAGAGCATACAGAGACACTTCTTATTTCTTTAATAAAAATAAAAAATAGCAGGGAAACAAGGGCAGTTTGAAAAGACAGTTACTTTAAATCAGTGCCAGGCAAAACCGAACGCACGCACACAAAAATATTTTAATGCTTGTGTAGGTCGCGAAGAAGCGTTGCCGCTGTCGAATTGTACACTGCAAAAGTGTTGCGCTCCAAATTTGTACCCTTAACACTAGAAAGAATGGAAAATCGACATACCTTAAAAGACGGACGGGGTCATTTGACCCATTTCATTCAAATTCATTTTAAAATTGCCAGAGTGGGGCAGCGGCAGAGATAGTGCTCCACACTCTCCACCTTAGCAGGGTAACCCATTCGCATAGCATGCGCCCCCATCAGACAGTGTCCTGTAATGATACCGACCACTATGCTAATAATGGGGCGATCGATTTGTATAAGAGTTTTGGTTCTTACCTCATTTGAATTTGGCCAGATCTGTTAAGTGACGGAACGGGTTGGTTCTTTCGCCCATCGTTCGTTGGCCAGTTCAGTGAAAATAGATTTCATCGTGTGCAGAGTTTACTGAGCGTAGGCCAGTTCCCTCTCTCGCAAGCTCGTCTGCCGCGCAGTTTCCCAGTATTCCACAATGCCCGGGTACCCATACCACGTTAATGGTATCTTTCGCGGCAAGCGCGTTTAAGGTGCTTCTGCATTCGACAACCACTTTCAAGGAATTGTTACTACTTTGTTAATCGCTGCTTGGCTGTCAGAGTAAATAGTGACGGATTGTAAAGAAGCAGCGGGGCTATTTAACGATAGAGACGCCTGCTAAGGTTTAGCGAGAGGTCTTTGGAGTGAATCTCGCCACAAGTTTTAGTGTCTAGCTTCGACACGTCCGTGAAGATAGCAGTAGACCCTGGATCTAAGTCCAAGCGGTTTACCCAGTCACTTCTGTCTAGTAGAAAACCTATTCTAGTAGAAAAGCTATTTTCGAAGCAGAAGCATGGGCTGGTGTAATCTATCCTATGTAGAGCTGCTGGAATGAAGCTTAGAATTTTTGAGTGACCAAACCTAGGGTCCTCCATGTTTTAGCTGCATTCAGTCTGGTTGCATTGCAGCTGGCTTGATATCTACCGTAAAGGTCGATAGGAAGAAGATTCAATATAGTTTCCTGCGCCTTACTGGGGGGCCCCGTGATTAACATGGTTGCAGCCCATTTGTACTTTGTCCAGTGTGCCTCTGTAAGTGGACTTTTCTACAGCCGTCCACCCATAGAAAAGGATGGGTCGGATAACCGCCGTGTACATCCAGTGTATTATATGTGGTTCCAGACCTCATCGCTTCCCACCGCTGCTTTACATGCGTATGGGGCGGTAATGGCTTTACTGGATCCTTCCGTAAGGTTCCGCTTCCAGTTCAACTTTCTATCGATAATTAAACCGAGGTATTTAATCTCGTTGGAGAGCGTAAGTCCTACATTGTTTACAGAGGGTGGCTGAAAAGATGGTATCTTGTATTTCCCCGTGAATAGTACCCTTTCGATCTTAGTGGAATTGACCTTGAGTCCATATTCCCTCGACCAGCTATTTACGAGACAGAGTGCACTCTGCAATATTTCGCATAGTATTTGGAGATGCTTGGCCGTTGCTGTTAGTGCAATGTCATCAGCATAAGCTATGCCGTGACAGCCGGTATTCTGCAGTCGCAGGAGAATTGGGTTTACTGTAAGGTTCCTGAGTAGGGGGGGAGAGAATTCCCCCTTGAGGGGTTCCTCTCGTTGCGTGCCACACAACTGCATCTGGAAGAACTGAAGGCTGTACACAAAGAGTTTTATAAAACTTTTAAATGTTTTATAAACTCATGTTGTAGACTTCTATTTATGAACTAACCATAGAACATTTTATTCTACTGAGTCCTGCCTGTTTGTGAGTTTTGTAGACTATTTTACAGAGTAAGGCGGCAGAGTATTTGTTCTTCAATTTTGCGCTAGTAAAAAATTATAAAACTCTAATAAAACTTTTTGTGCTTTCCGGGTGCACACACTAGTATATTCAGACCGAGAGAAGGTAATAAAATTGACCACATCAATTTCAGACAGAGAAAATTGAGGTATTACTTCGCTTAGACGTTTACAGCGCCAATCAAGAATCAAGACTTTGGTCTGATACGCACACATAGAAAACACTTATATTTTATTGCTACCAGAACCAGCGTTACATAGTTCGAAACCGGGTTTATCGTCTAAAAAACGTTGGCCTGGTGTGTACAGGTTCAATATTCAAATTTGTAATCCAGCAATCGATAATCTCAAATATTTATAAGGAGAATCGTTGTTTTCTTCATGATCCCATGATCGGAACTAAACCAAATTAGTATGGGACCACTCTTGAGGTACCACCTTTCCCATAAAAAAGGAATTATCGAAAACGGTTCACGTGGTCCTAGGTTATGAGGTAACATACATAAAATATAAATATATATCCCGACGAATTAATAACCTCCTTATTTTGGAGTCAGTTAAAATGATAAATCGGAGGATAAAATGGTATTGTGTTATTTAATATACTTTGAATAAATGAGCAAACTATTAAGCAAAATACATAATCAAAAGTGATGAAGCAGGGCGGTGATATATCCCACCCGTCCTCTCTGGCTACGCCACTGACTGAGCGGGTACATCAGATAAATGTTTGGGCATAAAAGAGCTATCCACTCGATGTAACTTAATCGTGTGACCACTTAAAAGAAATGTCTGGCTATGTTCAACCGACATCTGAACGATTTTTTGCGCCGTCTCATAACCAGGGATGAAACGTGGATCCATTACACAGAAACAGTCAAAGCAATGGGCAACTTCGGGGCTGAAAATGGCCAAAGTGGATGTGTCGGCTAATAAGGGCAGGAGACAGTTTTTTGGAAAGTGATTCACGTCGGTTACTTTCAAAAGGGTAAAACGATCACCGGTGAATACCATTCAGATATTGGTTTCATAGCAACCGAATTTAAAAAGAAAAACTTGCTCTTTTACGCATACAATGACGGACGGGTGAAAATTTGTGTAGTCGCTATGGCAAATATCCATAAATTGGACACAAGCTGCTTCTCCGCCCATCGTACTCTTAATTTACCACCTTCGTCTACTTCCGGTTTGCAAACCTAATAACTTGACTTCGCGGTGAGAGATTTGCGTCGAAAAAGGAGGTCGTAATGGAAGCAAACTCCTGTAGTTGGAACCGATATAAAACTTAAAAAAAAAAAAAACGCTGGGCTATATGTACTTGGGGCACAACGAGACCATCCCCCTATTATGAATTTCTATACGATAGACGATAAACGCTTATAACGCGTATCGTTGAAATAAATTTTCATATCATCGTTTCCATGCGCCCGCCAGATGCACTATTGTGTATGACTTGGTTTTTGTTTAATTCTTGTTGCGAATTAATACAAAGCACCTGTTGTTTAATCGGATTTCACACGACAGACATCGATTCATAATATGGGATAACAGAACGCAAGCGTTTATCGTGTATGGTATGAATTCATAATAGGGGGGATGCTTAAAAACAAGAGACCTTATCACATGTAGGCCATCATTAAAGTCTGATTTTTTACATGAGTACCTGCTTATGAAAAGTTTAACCCCACGGTGCTCAAAAGCACACGAATCAACTCAATGCGTTGATCACCGCCCCGTGTTAGCGGTACCAATCGGTAGTGTGGGTGTTCACAATTCACCACCTTGGTTGGGTACGAGGCGGACCTAAAGCCTCTGCCGTACTCTGGGTCCGGCACCCGGTTGCAATGCAACTCCACATTGAGCCGACAAGCAAACTCCACGCATTTGAGTTTCGAAACCACAGCCACACCGATACTCCCCGAAGAGCCGTACCCAAAGGAACAGGCCATAGCAAATATAGGATGCTATGGGGGCCCCTGTTCCTCCGTGGTACCAGATTGAGTACTCTGGTTAGACTGTGAAGCCGAAACTTCTGTCAGTTGAGTAGACACCACTCCGGACTGGCAACCGTTAACTAGGGTACCTCGGGGTTGTCAAACCCGTGATCCCTTCAGTTACGGGCATTGATTTGCCACAGGATCAATCCCGCAACTCAAGGAACCCCCCTGAGGGGATGTAGGCCATCAATAGACTAACGAGTATTATTCGAGTCAATATGTGACGCTATTGTTTTAGGCCTTGTTTCGAGGGTCAGCAACTGAGCTACAGATCGCCGCTTGCTAATGTTGTCACTCTGTTGGAAAATTAAAAAAAATACCAACTGGATGTGGGTGATTCATGTCTTCAACCATTCCGTTTTCATGTTTTTTGAATTTCAGGAGGGTTTAGTAAGGCCATGTTCATCTGCGCGGTATATTCTTATTGAAAATAGTAAAGGAATTTTCTCATAGACTTCATACAACTCAACTATGAAATCTCAACAAATTTTGAACTTTTACACAGCGAGTAAAGGATTAAATTATGATTATTGTATGTACTAACTTATCTTCGATCATTTCCTACACACTGTATATCGCCCCCTAGTTAAGTAGAAAATCTGGCAGACAGATACATTTTCGTTTTTCTATTAGTTCGTTCCTTTTCGATTTCTGTTTTTCTTATTTATGCGTCGCTCAGAGTGATCAAGGTGAGATCGGCTACAGCGTGTGGCACATGTGGAAATTTCGTTTTGCTTTTTCAGCAATTTTCAGCATCAGAAGCGAGGCAAGGCATTTTCAAAAGTAGCAGGTAGTGAAAAACTGTCAATGAGTGGCGTTGTCAATAGTGGAGATGAGTTTCTTTCGTCTTGCAAATACAAGCAAAAGCAAAACAAAAACAGTTTGTTAAAAAAATCTGGTTGCTGAAAGGCCGCATAAAAATTTCACTCAATTTCAGTGAACGCGCAAAGAAGGAACACGCAAATTTCCACGCTGAATGCTGTTTTAGAAGCCGCAAAGCGCCAACGCATTTGAGTATTGTAGTGTTTCTCGAAACGAGTGAATTATGTATACGTTGAGTGAGGAAATGAGCATTTTCATTTGACCAGCTGCTTTGCGCGCGTCTGCGGCACTCGAGCAGTAGTTAGCATGTTTAGTTGTCTTCGAGATTTTGCAAGCGAGTTTTGTCAGCGAAAGATACAAATATTTTTGTGATTTTATACATTTTTTTCGAATACTTAATAATAATTAAAAATAATATAGAAAATTAATTTTTTGCTTGTAGAGGTAATTGTTTTATTACGTGAACTCTCGTTCAAATCGGACGCGAGTGCAAAAAAGGCATAAAAGCATAATAAACAGAAATCTACACGAAGTTTAGTACAAAAAAAATAACAAAAACAAAATGTGGCTATAATCGATTAAGATCAATAAAATTGAATTCCATTGTCTTGTGCTTGATTTTGGACACAGATATTCACATACATATGTATGTACATATGCACCTACTGTATATACTATATGTATACATTCATACATATTTATGCATGTACGTAAATACATATGTACGTATTAAATATTTGACAGCTTGTCCATTCAGTGAAGCATCAGCTGTCCTCAGCACATCTGTTCGTTAAATTACCGTTGTTTGTGTGTTTGTTTGCGAATGTATGATGTGAATGCGGATTGTGCAATAGCAACAATTGACAAAAACAAGAACAACAATTGAAGCAATGCACATAGAAAGAGCCTAAACGCTACTATGCCGCTTAATGTCAATAACACTTAAACCGCCTTTGTTATATTATAAATAGTACTTATAACAATTACTATAAAAAAATAAAATGAAGAGTTATCAAAGCTGCAAGCATTAGCAACTGCCTCCGACTTATGTATGTATGTACCTAAATATATACATATCTATGTATAAATGTGTATATAAAAATACATATACATTTGTATACAAGCTGGAGCGGCAACATCCTCATAATACCAACGCCACCAGCAACAATTCAGTTTAATTGAGTTGATTGCTTAAGGCGCGCTTCAAATTTATACTATAATTTTAATTTATTGTTCGTTGCAGTTGTGCATGAATATGTTTGTATGTATATTAGAATGCATGCCTGTGTACTCGCTGATCCACAGAGACGGTCAGTTGATGTTTTCAAACAGTCAAAATTTATAAAGTTTTTGGATTCATTACATAAATCTTTTTAGGTTAGGATGATATTGCATCGAAGGTCAGCTTTGTTTGGTATACATAAAATGCGCTCACAAAAACACCGATTTGACGTCATTATCAAGTCAGAGTGTCAGGATAGAGTAGTTGAGAATGTATCGCTTTGTTGGTGTTCTACGTCCGCCACTGTTTAATTTCTAAATCTCGAAACTGCATCATCCAACAGAGGGTGTCTCTTTGATATCCTGATGATCTGATGACTGATCTGCGTTCCAAAGTAAATGGTACTCTCTCAGAACTTTCCTCAACCTCGGTAGAGAAGTTACCACTCCTCTCTTACAATCTTGACGAAATAGGCCAAGTTGAACAGGTTGAGGTCATAACACCGATTCTAAAATCCTAAAAATATTAAAGATAACCTTTGTCAGGTTGCTCCACTTCTCCTTGTGTGCAATCGCTATCGTCGCCCAATTCCGAGCCGTAATACTTTGGGACAAGTAAACGTTGTTGCCTACATAAAAGACGATTAGACGGCAGGGCGCAGCGTTAAAAACTACAGAATAAACACTTTTCGGAAGACCGCACGTATTATTGCTTAGCGAGCGAAGCTTTTACGCTTCCGGTAATGGAGAATAAAATTATGCTCAGCAAGCCGTTACTGCGAGTTCGCTACCGCATGGATCACCCTATTAGGCTAGAGGAGCCGCCCTTAGAGTCTAGACGATTGGAAATAATTTACAGACCTAAAAAGCCAAATACAGCAAAACGTGTACCATTAGCTGAAAATTGTGGAATATATTGTAAACATTATTGTAGAGAATATTAACTCAAAGAACGAAAAATAACACTGAAGGTGGCACAACGCCGAAGCCGGGTTGTTTCCAAACTAAATTTGACAAGGGATGACTGAAAATCGTTCCACAATACATCACATTCCTAACCTGTCGGAAACACAAACAAACAAAATGAAATGAAAGGTCCCCGTTTATCAAAATATCGCGAAAAGCTATTTCTTAATAATAATAATAATTTGGCGCTTACACATATGTTAGTGTTGGCCGAGCTTCTCCTCCGATTTGTGGCGTGCGCCTTGATGTTGTCACACAAAGGGGAGGGACCTACAGTTTTATGCCGACGCCGAACGGCGATTGTATTTTTGTGAGAAGCTTTTTCATGGCAGAAGTACCCTCGGAGGTTTGCCATTGCCTGCCGAGGGGTGACCGCTGTTAAGAAAAAACCTTTTCTCTAAACTTTTTTGCGACGTTGACCAGGGCTTGAACCCAGGCCTGCGGAGTGGAAGCGCGCACTGCTTACCACTACACCACAGCGGCCACAAAAGCTATTTCTTACCGAATGTTAATTATATAGGCAGGGTATACCCAACTTCGGCTCTTTCAACAATGTGCAACGAAATTTTACTTTAGTTTTTTTTTAATGTGCATAAATAACCAATTAGTGAACATTTCTTGCGCATAATATTAAAAATTAAAAATTATGAATTAATACACTTTAGAAGAACGTGTGCAAATCGGGCTTAAGATTAATACCTTATTTAACTCTTGCTCCTTGTGTGCTGTCATCAGGTACCATTATAAAACATTCCTTGAAAAGTTTTTGCAATAGAAGTTGAACGGAGCACATCGTGCAGTAGCAGTTTAAACGCCAGCATATTTCTCCCTAAAAATTTGTTCCCTTTGCTCTTTTTTTTTTGTTGACAATGTTACGCATTTTCTTCCATATGACGAATGTTCGCATTTAATTTTTTTTGTGGAAGAGAATGCGCACCACCGTCAACATACAAAATTGCCAAAAGTCAACAGTATTGTGTAGACACTTCAAATTTGCACTTTATCATACTAAAATTGAATGGGCTATAAAACTGCATATTGCAAAATTTTCTAAAAATTCTAAAAACAAGGTTAAATTTTGATGACATTTTGTTGATTTGTTCTATACATCTATACATACATATCGTTACCTTAATATAGAAAGGCCCTAACTCATTTTCATTTGGAATTCAAATTCATCCACGAGCGGTCAGATAACTCACAATCCATCTAATAGTATAGGGAAAGCAAATACTACAGCACTAGATTAAATATTGTGTTAACAAAATCAGCGTTTCGACGAAATTCGCAACTGGAGAACTCTACTTTTTGTTCAACTTTTAAACTGTATTTGAGTTAGGGCTTTTGTGAGTTAGGTCCTTTCTATATTAAGGTAACGATATGTAGATTTTTTGCCCAACCAATTACTGCTTACTATTAAGAATTCCGTACGTAGTATTTAGAATCTGGCCTGCATCGTTTTAAATTCTCTTACACTTACTGACTAGATTATAGGTACTCGTGCAATCCAAAAAAAAAAAAATAAATAAATACATATGTACAAAAATAAAAAACCAAGTTGCCAAGCGATTTTTTAAACTGAATAGACGAATGTAAAAGCACAAGAATGGACTAAGACAAAGGCCTATCCGGATTAATATCAGTGGCTTTTTCATTTGTTTTCTAAGATTCACTTCCTACTTCCTATGCTGTTTCGTAGTTCGCATTTTTCAGACATTGTAGTTTTTGTCATATTTAATATTTTTTTCATATGTATTAACTCGATAGGGAAAAAGAAAGCGATGAGAGAATTTTATTTCTGAAGTTGTGTCCGTGTTAGTGTTGGTTGATCCTGCCGAGAGTATTAGAAGATGATGTATTTTGGAGCGAATTTCCGCCAACCCTTGTCCAATTTGGTTTGGATACAAAACCATTCTGGAGACAAACCGCTTGTCCCCAAAACAAACTTGTGTTGGCCTGGGGGTCCGCTTAACTGTGTGGTAACGCTATGGTTGATATTAAGTAACTCTAGATCAGATTGCGTTTCGCTTATGAAGATCACCTGGGTTTCGGGTTTCGCTGTCGTCGGGTGATAAAAATGATTAGAAGATAATACATTAAAGACAGATGTCAAAAAACTAAATTGGATAGTCTGAGTCTGGTCATATCGCTATTATAATGACTAAGCAAATACCCGTCATTTTGTTGGGATGTTGTAATGCTTCAATGTTGCTTATAATAACAAAGACAGAGGATTGATTGTGTTTGTTGATATTTTTATTCTGATTTATTTAGGAATGAGGTGATAGATTCGAGAAAAGTGTTTTTGGTGTTTTTGTGAAATGACCTATTGTGGTCTCTATTTCATAACACGCAGACATTCCGGACTTGTGTCCCAACAGGTGTGTTTTTATTGATATCGTATTATTAATTGTAAATTGATACAGTGCCGGCAGCGCTCTCTTTTGATCCTCAGTATTGACAGTTTTACTTTTGTTTATTTAAATATTCATAACTTTTTTTTATAAAAATATAGTATATTCTACACAAAAAACCATGTAACTCCGATTTTCAAACTTAATACAAAATGTATAATTATTTGACAAAATTTCATCAAAATTTAAAACTTTTTTAAATTTTTCAAATTACCGTTGATTTTTGATATTTTTTTTGCCGAGGGTATTAAAATTGTGATGAAAAGTTGTTAAATTATTATAAAATTTTTGTTATAGAATATTTGTGCCATATTTTTATATAAAATTGGTTAGTATTAAATAAACAAATTTCATTTAATATTTAATGAACAAAAGGTAAACAGTCAATACTGAGGATCGAAAGAGGGCGATATTCAATTGGCCGGCACTGTATGTGTTTTGTTGTTTTCGCTGCTTTTTATTTTCTAATTGGCGCAGATGTGAGTTTTTCTTTTAGTCCATTGCCAGTGCAGCTAACAATTCTCAATCGATTTTGAAATCTGGTCGCCATACCGAAAATAAATTCATAAGTATACCTGTTATTTGCATACATACACACATATGTATAGGTGTATGTTCCCTGCAGGGAAAGCTACCAGTTGTAAACTAGAATGCTACCAGTTTGGGGTTCAGCCCAACTAGTTCACGTTGCATACTTTTTCAGTGATAGCGACTGGTATTTTTAACATGGCGATGTCATAGGAGATGTCAATTGTCCGCTCCTGCATCAGTTCCATACCAGTAGAAATACTAGTAGCATCATACCAGTTAACCGGTATAGTCTGCCGATTCATCCCCCGTGAAAGGAATAACTATGCCATTTTGATCGCGCCGCTCCAATAGTCGCAATGGCTGAGTGAGAAAAGCACTACTGCTCGATTCCAGAGATCCGAGGTTCAAAACCTGGTGCAGTGAAATTTTTATTTTTTTTTTATTTTTTTTAAATCATGTTTTTTATTAGATATAGTTTTAAAATTTTCTTTAAAAAAATTATTTTTTAATTTAATTATGATAAAGTATTTAGGTTTATTTCCAAATGAAATTAAATTCACGTATTTTTAATTTTACATATTTAAATTTGAATAATTCACATTAATTTAATTGATTTAATTTGAAAAGTCTTACCACATCCAATCGG
Organism: Rhagoletis cerasi; assembly: GCA_029783565.1. Classification (NCBI taxonomy): domain Eukaryota; kingdom Metazoa; phylum Arthropoda; class Insecta; order Diptera; family Tephritidae; genus Rhagoletis; species Rhagoletis cerasi. The sequence goes on along the minus strand of JAPVRG010174979.1, from coordinate 1,747 downwards.
ACTCGAACCTGCGATCTCAGAACCAGAAGCGGTAGTCTTCACGCGACGCCACAGCCGACACTTGTGAGAAAAGCAATTATTTGCGTTTTGTTTTGGCTTTGGCATTTCAAAGGCAGATGTCGCTGATCGCATAAGTTGTTCGAAATTGTCGAACTGGTAGCCCATCGCTTTAGCTCATACCAGTTCATGAACTGGTATGTATATTGACTAGTTTGACTTTTCACTGCAGGGTTTGTACATATGTAAGTATTTGAACACCCATTTGCCAATTGCTTCTGCGTAATTTTTCCTAGAATCACAAAAATTTCATATCACCTCATTTTTTCAGGTGGGTGTGCCGCTATATTTTTGCTTCCGTTTGCGAAACTACATACATTTCCCATTTCTGCCTATTTCTTTTTTCATTGATATTACAACATTAGAACTCTAACGCTTTTCGCCAACGCCAATCGGCCGCCCAATGTATTGCAATACCAGAAAGCGAAGGTATAAATGTGTATTTGTAACTTCGATAGTAATTCAGCCGGTCAGACGGCCTCCATATTCTAGGCCATTTAACTTTTTTAGTGCGGCTACCACTCATGCCTAGACAGGTGTTTCGGTTTTTGCTTTGTTATTGCTATATTTCATATACCCACATTAACATACTCGTGTATTCAACCAAATGTTTTTATTTTCGCTTATGAATAGTACAAACACATCTCCTACCAGTTCGCTATAATAACATCATAATTTTGCTACTTTTTTATTGTACGCGTATTTGCTTAGCGTATTGTTTGTTGTGGTTGCGGCTAATCTTTCATTGATTGTTTATGTTATTCTAATTGTTGTGATTGGTGTGGCTGCCGATAGTGTTGTTGTTTTTGTTGTGATTGCGCGGTAATTGATCGTCAATATTTGAACGCTTTTAGCTTAATTAAAAAGGTCCTCAAATAAGGTCGTATGAACTTAATACACGTAAGGACGTTGCAGACTTCGTTTCTTACGAAAACTGTATGGGCATTTATGCAAAATAAAAATACATATGTATCTTGTTAGCCTTTATGACAACACAAGAAAGCTCTGACCTGCATGGTAACTAACAGAAATATTTCAACGTTTGGTTTTCAATCTTTAAAACACTTTTCTAAACTGATTTTGGAATCGTCTCCAACTTCTTCTGTGAACCCTCCTTTATCGCTCCAATCATTTCGAAGAGAAAGCTTGAGTCGTCGGTGCCTCGGAAGGCACATACTGCTAAGCAGTCGTTCCTCTTAGATTAGATGGCCTTTTTATTTTCCACAATGTTCCCTGATTTAAACAGTAGAGCCTCCTAATTACAATGTGGAGAGAGAAGAGTCAGGTCTAGAGACGCCTCGAGGGCATCGGTCCTGTTATTCCCTTCGCACCATTGATGTCGCTGCATGGTCTTCACTTCTGTCTTCAAGGATAACTCCCAGTTGTTTGACTTTTTTGAAAAGTGTATCTTCTCTCATTAAGAAAATGTTCTAGACATTTTTCCGCTTAATTTCTCTGTAGAATATAACTATTCTAGAGGTAACGTCATAGGTAATTCGTCTAACTTTTCGATTGAATTTTTGGGAGTTTTTAGTTTTGGCCACCATTGTACTTAAGGATATTCATCCTATTTTGTGGCCAAAATAGAAAAAGCTGAAATATCCCCTTAAAACTTGGTGCAGCATAGTAAGGTTGCCATACAAAAATGGAGTTGCCACGCCCACAAACCTTTGTAAAAATTTCAAGCATT